>VTPC01003611.1:0-17561 GCA_011009095.1 Ignelater luminosus | reverse complement strand
ATAACGTTACATAAAAACGTCTTAAATAGATTTGTTGCTATGTTAAGTATAACTTATAAATCGAAAAAGAAAGAATCATAATAATATAAATGCCTTCTGTAGATCAATAAAAGCTCTTCATCTATAAAAGGCGCTGACATTAGTCCGCTTTTAAAATTAATAATCGCTGTGTCTTTTGATAACATCAATATTCTTAAAATTTATTACGTCTGCTACCTTTATAACAGTATACGGAAGCTTGGTTGTTACGAACAGAATAACGAAATAAATCAGAAATAACAATAAAAATGTGCAATGTTCAACTGGTTGGAAATAACAAAGGTAAAGTTGCAATTGCCGGTTGAATGGTCATCAGCCGTTTGAACTCTGCTGGAGTTCGGACCGTATTTCGGGAAATGGGAATGACATCTATCACTGTTGACAATAAAACCGTGTTACGCTTGTATAGACCCTTAGAA
The DNA here is from genome assembly GCA_011009095.1 of Ignelater luminosus. Taxonomy (NCBI): domain Eukaryota; kingdom Metazoa; phylum Arthropoda; class Insecta; order Coleoptera; family Elateridae; genus Ignelater; species Ignelater luminosus. The sequence continues at coordinate 17,103 of VTPC01003611.1, read as the reverse complement.
TAAATACATTTCAAGTCGAAATTAATATTGATCTAACCAGAAACCGGGCCACATAATAAAGGAGATAGAATTGTGTATCATATCCTGTCTCTTCCAATTTTTGATGTTTTATAAGTATCAACATAAAAGCAAAAAACTTTACAAAACGTTATAAAAAAGTCTTGATAGATATACGTACTTATGAAATGTAATAAAAACTTTAATTCAAAAGGAATTTCTTTTCTACAAGACTTTCATAGTAGGAAACTGCTTTTTTATTAAACAATAAACATAAATGGGTTTTTGAATTCAAATAGTATTCAGTTTTCACTTATGTAAAAACCATATGAGATATAAAAAATATATTGATTTACTCGACGACAAAAAGTTGAACAAGATATCATGGACAATTTATTCAAACGAAAGCTTTTATCTTTCTAAATTAAAGTTCTTTATTATCTGCGAAAATTCAGTTACGTAGGAAATCGCGTAAGAAAATGATGCCGAAAATATTATTAGTGGTATAAGTATAGTCAACTTAATTGTGAAATTGTTCTGGTAAGGTACCATATGATTTTTCAGGAAGATTTATTATTAATCTTACTGTGTTGATACAAAAGAATATAAATCATACGTCAAAGATTCCTCTAATAGTGTCATTTCTTGTCGACTGGGTTTATATATTAATAATAAACTCAAAAGATTGTGCTATTAATCAGCGTTTCCTGTAGATTACGAGCTGAAATATATCAGAAATCAGGTTAGAATAATTATGAACAATACAATTAGCAAATACAGTTTATCATTTGCTTTTGTGCAGAAGACAAATAACAAGAAATCATACTTTTGTAGTATTCCAACAGGTGGCGAATCTTCAGAAATCTGTGAACACATATTGTATCACTTTATTGTATAAATCAGTAAGGAACAAACTGGTTTGTTTTATGTTACTATTCTCAGAGTTTAATTTATCTGAATTAGGTAAAATTCTATCAAAGTCATAGAGTAAAAGAGTTATGTCAACTTAAGCATCTAAGAATACGTCTTAAGAACTTTGTTTGTTCATGCAAAATTGAATTAAATACATGTATTTAGTCTGTACTGTAGATTATTAAGAAAAGATATTCCCATGTACAGATATAGCCTCTAGCGAAAGTAAAGTTGTTGCTTGGGAAAAATCCGTTTTTAGGTGTTGGTTTCGCTGTGTATGGTTCATTTATTCTTTGTATAGTTTAATGCCACTAGAACTTTTTCTGGACTTCTTCAACAGAATCAGTTCCGGTAAATGTCTTCTTTGGATTCCAAATAATAAACGCATATTTCAGTTTCGATCTGACAAATGCATTGTAAGAAACTAGTTTTTCTGCTAAATTCATCAACACAAACCTGAACATACCTATGAAATTTGAAAGATTGGACGAGGAAAACCTCTAAATCTCTAAATTCACTTACAAGCTCAATCTCTTTTTCTAGTCAATCTCGTAAGCACAAATAATTATTTTTACTTGCCTTGGAAAGCTTAATAAATGTCTATGGTAGTTGAAACTACCAGAAAATTGAAGCCGAAGTCAAAGGAATCCGACGAAACCTTCAGCTACTAAAATAACAAACATTACTGGTAATTAGGTGATATTTTAAATGAATAGAATTGGAGAAATTTGAATCAGATAATTTGGCAACTACGGTGGTTACGCCGCTAGCTGAAGCTCCGAATACTGTATGTGTATTAGCCCAGTAGAAGGCGAAATTAAGGCCAAACCTTGGAATAAAAGATTCAAAGCTGAGAATTTGCATAGACCTTTGCCTCGACGTTCTAAAGACGGGCTGAAAAGTCTCATAAGATTTTGTGTCCGCTAGTCAAGATATCAAAGATCAAAGATCCCGAAAATCGGTTTTTCACAAATATCTCGCCTCCTATGACTCGTATGTTGCTGGAGGTTCTTACAAAACTTGTAAAGCATAAAATTCTCTACAAGTTTGGTTTTTTGCATTTTTCTTTATGATTAGTCGTTTTTGAGATAAAGCGCGAAGATTGGGAAGCGGGCACTTTATGAAGTTAGTTATATAATGAAATATTATTATTGACATTATTAAAGTTAACAAACTGTTATTGAAATTAAATATTTTAAGTACATTATAAGTAATGCGAATGCATCAGTAGATTCGACACAACGTCTGCCCTGTTTAACAAAGGAAAACTGCATATTATAAAAATGTTCGAGAAAAACCCCAATTTGTACCAGTCAGTTCAATTATTCCAACTGGGAAACTGCCCCCCAAATACATTATTTGAAAATGGAATACGTTTTTTTAGCAATGTATAATGCATCAAAATCAGAACACTGCATTGACAATTTTGGGTGCACACAATTCATCAAATCAACGAGACTCAACAGACCCATGGAATTATCATCTCTTCTATCTACAAGTGCAGCAGCTCGTCAGCATATCTATCGGGCTTACTTCCAGATCCAGACTAGTTAGGGAAGGATTTACAAGGGGATGGGATCTAGAGAACGAGATCCTGAAGCCGGCAACAACATTATTGCCACTGGCATCGGACGAACTATTGAATAGAATCTTTTGCATTTCAACAAAGTTGTGGCGTGAACTGTGGATGTAGGAAAGTAGGGTTGCTGTGCTCTACAGCTTGTGGTCAGTGTCACGGACAAGCATGCTTTAACGCTTCATCAATATCAAATGATTTTGATACAGAAAATGAATTTGCTCCTGAGAACCTTTAGGTTTTAGAATCCAATGTAACGAAATACGAGGATGACAAAAAGGATCCGGAAATTGAATTTGAGTGACCAGAAGAAGAGGTCGACAACAAAGATGAGAAATCTTGAGACGCATGCGTACTGGTGATGGTATTCAGAGGTGAACCGAGTAGCTGTGTATTCACTAAGAGGTTGTGTATTGCATTACATCAGTACAACATGGATTAGACCTATTAAGGATACCATGTCAAAAAACCCGCCTTAATTCTACCTCAAACAGTAATACATATATGTCATTACATAATTAGCTTCGTAAAGTTATTATGCTTTTGTCTACTAGATATTTGCATAAAACCGATTTTTGTGATCTTTGAACTTTGATATCTCGACTAATATTACCAAGGTCAAGAAAAGCGCGCGACGCTTTTATAAAATCAAGTGACCCAGCTGACCTCTCATTGGTACATTAGTACGCCAATGATATTAAGCCACGCCTTTCCTTACTCCAAGGGATACGATTCCGTATAAATATCGGACCGAAAAACGCAAAACGACAGTTCGTTGAGTTCGTCCAGTTCGTTCCAGCCCTCGACTTGAAGAAGCAGCAAGAAGAAAAGCTAGTACAGGGTTACCATTTTGGGTGGCGATCATTCCCGAAGAGGTTGCCCTCCGACCCTACTGGTGTCACTAGCAGACACGATATCTTATGAGACTTTTCAGCCCGTCTTTATAACGTCGAGACCAAGGTCTATGCAAATTTTCAGTTTTGTATCTTTCATTCTGAGGTTTAATCCTTATTTTACTGGATTATATCTTATTTCTACCAAATTCGTTTAAAATCCTGACAATCAAAATCCCGACAGGTCAAAATCTTGACAAGTCAAGATTTCGACAGTTCAGAATCCCGTCAAGTCAAAGACAGGGCAATCAAAATCCCGACAAATTATATTAGGTAAATTCAAGTGCATGGTTTGGCTAACTTATGTGGGACTAATAAGCAATTCAGTTTAAAAATAGGCCAAATGCTCGCAAGTATTTGATGAAATTAAACGAGAATTAACTCAGCAAGCTAAAAAAATTGTGAAATGGTTTGAAGAAAATTATGTACATGGTCGAGTTCGTCATCATCTAAGGAACAAAAATGTGGTTCGTAGCGAACCTCTATTTTTCCTAAGCTTTGCTCAATTGCTGATTTAATTGAATAAGAAATTACAAAAACCCAAAATATATTAGAAGCTTGGAATGGTTGTTGGAATAATTTAATAGGTAGAGCTCATATTGGTACATATACTATCATTGAAGAATTTAAAAAGGAATAGCAACGAGCGACTAGCTCAAAAGAAACAAATTGTGGAAAGGGAGAAACCGATAATTTTTAGTGTCAAGTGTAATAAGTAAGTTTGATTAGGTTATCCACAAGCACTTTATAAAAAAGTTAATCAGAATCTCACTCAAACAGTCGCAACTAAATAACCAATGAAGGAAGACTCAGTTAAGTATTGGTCAAATCAGGTAGGTACCCTAAGTGCTAAATATTGATTGCCGTTTTTACTTAGTGTTAGTGGCGAAATAATTTACCTTACAAAACTTGCATTTTGACTTTAAATTTTTGTCGGGACTTTGATTGTCTCGATTTTGATTATTGGGATTTTGACTTTTCGTTATTTTGAATGGCAGGATTTTGATTTTCTGGATTTTGAACCAGACCAGACACATCCAGCTAATAGAGAAGGACAAAATAGCAAAAATATATATGAATAACATTTTACACGAAACCAGACCAAGAAAACCTGCAAAAGATGGAAAAAAGGTTAAACTTCTGGCTTACAAAAATATACCTGAAAATCAAAGTAAAAGAAGAATGAACACACAGCTGAATATATCAGCACTGCTTATGTTGCTAGGACAGGATGGAGTCAATTAAAGCGTCTAGATGCATAAACCGAATGAAATATCCAACAACAAAGTCTTTGCGGAAGGAATATTTTGACTTCGTAGTAACATTTCTCTTGCATCTGAAGATTGTTCCAACGTGAAAAGCTTCTTCGCAATCTTACATTCTCCTTCAATATCTGTAAGTAAGCCATTAAAATATTATATTAGTGTAAATTAGTAGACGTAGTCTCTGGCATTTAGAACTAACACTTGGTTTCAGTTAGTGTAATATGCTTCGATCAACAACTTCTTACTGTTTTGCATTTGGCAAGGGCACTTAATCTTGTTGTCCTTAATGTAAAAGAAATTACCAACACGTTACCCGCTGATTCCGTAAGCAAGTAAAGCAAAGCTGAATGTTCTTTTTTTCTAGTTATATTCTAACGGCCACCTGCTTGCACACTTGTATTAAACTTATCGTATCCACTAGAAGCATCCTATCAAAATCTTTATCTGATTCCAATACACTCTTTTAAAATTATGTAATTACGATGTTATTTTAGAATAACACGGATGGTTAACTTATAACCGCATTAAAGTTACTAATATAAAGCCATAAATGTTCATTTTGGTGATAGTATATTATTACCAATTGTGGTACTAACTTACAAGTAATTTTTAGAATTTTAATAGAGGCCATTTCAAACATCTTTTCTTACTACATATTTCTTTAGAATCTTATAAATTCTGGTCGTTTGGTTTTCTTATAATCGTGTAGTTGCCACTACTGGAAGAACACACCAAATGTTTGTAGTAATTTATGTGTTTTAATACACTTACTCTGCCACCAACATCCACTAATGTACTTCATATATCTGAAAACTGTAGGTTGCCAACAAAAAAGGAGTATTATTGAAATCCTAAACAGAAGTGAAATAACAACCTTTAAGGTCTGGTGTGGAAAGTCGCAAATGAATGCAAACCAAACTTGGGCTTTCTAGGTGTATTACTTAGTTTCAGAGTCATTTTATTTTAAAGTCAATCTACTGAAAAACTTGTATGCACTTATTCCACTTTACTCTAATGAAAAGATTCTTCCACAAAAATTTAAAATCCTTAATGTTATAAAAGTAATTTGCTTAAATCTTGGTTACAGAAAACTAGGTAAATTACATACGTAAGAAAATCTTATAACTAAGAAACCATGAAACTACTATTCCCTTATTTCCTCTTAGATGCTTCATTCAACTAAAAGACCTTTTCCTATATTACTTTTTGATTTAAAAATCTTTTTATTCTCTTATCTTGGATTGATGCGTTTCTTTCAGAGTATACAACAACACTAATAAAAAGGATAACAAAAGGCTTCTGTTCAATATTGCGCGGTTAAAAAGATTATTTGTAGAGTATAATATATGAATTCTTGCGACTAAAAAGGAAAGAATCTGAAATAAAAACGAAAAGGTATGATCTATTTAACGTCAGTGAAAAAACGGCGATGATGTTCAATATCTTGTGAAGAGAAAGGAGCAGTCAATTTTAATCAATTTATAGAAGTACAATAAAAAATATACCCTATTTTTTACGAGATGATATATAAAAAAGGAACTGAAAAGGAAATAGCGTGAAATTGGATATGAGATTGAAAAAGGCACTCCAACACAGTTTAAGTCCACAATTTAGAAGTTTCTTTTCTCAGTTAATTCCCCTGAAACGATAAACTGCAAAATGTTTAACCTCAGTATATTACGTGTAATTAGAGTGGATCACTGCTTTGGTAAATCTTTATCAGAAATTTATGGAACAACCTTTAATCTTCTTAAGTGTTTTTTTGTAAGCTGCGCTAGAACTGATTTCCGTTAATAATCCGTAAGAAAGAGAATAATAAATTATATGGCAAGAAAAAATGTAACGTGTACGTTTCGCATTCAACAAAAGCTGGTTCAGTTCCAAAAATTTGTGACATTACATTCTACAAAAAAAAAGCGAATTTCTGTCAACAAATATTATTAAATCCTTTGTTGCGAGCGCTTTGTTATCGCACTGAAAAACGATGTTTTTTTTCATAAATCTAAAAATTAAACGCCTCTCAATTTGAATGCTGTTTGTGAGAGCTGAATGAATAATGAAAGATATATTAAAACAGGAGCTGCGGTTGACATTTGGTGGAATGATAAATTAGAAAAGTGCACACTAAGGACAAGTCAAACTAGGTGCAAAGGCGCTATTTGTCAGTATTTTGTTGCGCTCACAGGCAGATGCTGCTTTTTTATGACAAATACCCCTTCAAGATACAATTTATGTACGTATAATATTGCAATAAAGAAAATAGCTCTTGACGGAATAACTAATGTCATGTGCGAAATGAGATAGTCCTATGCAGTCCAATATGCCGCCATTTGTGGTGAAAAATTCAAACTAATATTTCTTACTGAAACACTTTTCAACTATTTTTCATATTCTGCTTTGTCTACTCCGCTCTTGATGAATTGTTACATAAAACCACAAATTCTTTATAAATTCATAAGATTATGCAAATTCTTGATATTTAATTCAGGAAATTGAAAAACTAAAATGGCTAATAATATTTTTGAATTATGACTTGGAAGATAATTTAATTTGGTTTCTTTTAAAAATAGAAACTGTTGTAGTTGCATAAAGCGTTTTCTTTAAACTCAAAAGCATAAAGTTAACAACTGTGGTTTCTTTTATTAACCCGTATGTTCATAAAAAGTGCCAATTTAACTTTGAATGTTTAGAGACGACCCACTACTAGTTTGCTCTAGAATTTTATTGTTAATATCGAATGTTTCTTTATACTAATTGTAAGTATTACAGTGCTAGATATTAATAGCTTCGGAATCAGTAGTAAGATACCTATCATATTGAAAACTATCATAAAAGCCCGTCATTAGTCGATTCAATTTTTCTTATCGGTGTAGACAATAATCCTTACACAACGTTCTTAAGGCCAGTTTAGTAAAGCATAAAAGTAACTCTCCTGATAAAATTACGTTTAAGAACAACTCGAGAACAATTATATGTTTTCTATGATTGTTGACATATCATAGAGAGTTGCTCTATTGTCTTATCCGTTTGTTGTTTTCAATCTCAACTATACGTCATAAATATTCTTTTTATGACCTTATCCCCTTTTTTCCTATCCATCGTTTCTTTTTTTCTGAAAGAAGACCTTAACTAATATAGTTTCAAGAATTTGGATATAAATTTCCAACTATTTACTCTTAAAATGTTAATGGAGTTGCTGTATTTTGAAATAAGTTATTCAACGAGCCCTGGACTTATGCTTACACAGAGACACAACCGTAGAAATTCGGTGTAGGTAACTGAATCACAGTAAGTTATGTTCTTGTGAATAGCGTCGCTATTATTATTATTTCTCCCTTGATTTGAGTTTTGCAATAACACTGTTTGGTGAGGACTTTCTTTGTGGATGGTAAGGCCTTACAAATTTTGGAATGTCAGCAATGCATTCTAGAATAAGTCTTTTGTCGTTTTTATTTTCCACTCTCCAAATGAGTCTGGCAGGACCTTTTGTTTACATAACTAAGTCTTGCTTTAACAGTCCGTTGTTGTGAAGACTACCCAGAATATGCGTCCAGTGTTCCGAAGACAATCACGAAAACTAAGATTTGTAGGCACATCTCGGCCTCTAGTTTTTGGCATAAATTATTTTCAGGATTAGTCACTTACGATGGCCTTTAACCTTATGTACAGTAAAACTGTTGCCACCAAAAATGACTTTTTTTTCCTATACCCTGTAATTACGTATCCTTTTACAAATCAGGTTAACCTTCGCGCTACCGCATCAGTTTTTAACTTCCAACTACCTCGTGGGATACAAACTTGTTCCAACCATGTTTGAGAGAAAAATAATTTGAAATCAAATTGCTCTTTTGCCAATTTATATTAGGTGATTTAGGTTCTGGCATTGGAGACATTTTATGTCTTGAAAAATACTTAAACATTATGTTAGTTTTACTACTATTACAAATGATTTGTGATGCCGAATGTTCAATTGTTCACTACATATAAATTGTTTACATCTATGCAAAAAGGTCTCAATAATCTATTTTTAATCTTAAAATATAGTTAGCACATTCCAGTGGATGATTCTATTGGAATTTGAGGATTATTTTGCCTTCTCAGGTTTAGAACCACATCCTGCATATACTGATTAACAAATGAGGACAATGATTCTGTCTGTTCTTTTTTTTAATATAAAGATACTTCAAAGACCCAAATTACATTCGTTACAATTTTGTTAACAATGTAATAAAATGTAATTTTTCAGTTGCAGCTGATAAAAAGTTATGGCAAAATACTGCATTTGTACCCCATGTGGTATTTGGAAGGTTAAGAATACTTGTTTCTCATCTAATTTCATTTTAGTACTTCAGATCCCTTGCACGCAGTCTTAGTAAATCGAACATTCTGACAGTAACAATTGCTATCTTGGTATTGGTATCAACATTGTTTCGTTTAAGCCTTTTTTTGCATTAAAGATAAGGGTTTTAGGGACTTTGATCAAGTAACAAATCTTCAAAATAACTTTTCTAATAAACCTTATACGTTCAATATCATATAAAATGACTAGAAAAGAAACGAAAGAAAAATGTAACAGGAAAAAAATCGTCTGCTTATTTGGAAAAATGTACAATAGTAATTTGATTACGAATTATACTATTAGAAGATGAAAATAAAAATTATAGTCTATCAAAACGTATTTATTTGTACGAAAAAATCTGCTAAAAGAGGAAAGACTCGCCTTTTTAGCAGCTACGTCTTAGTTTGATTATATATAGAACCTCCCTCAACGGAAGTAAATTATGAAGCTCTCCTTATGAAGATTAACATAGAGCAACAACTGCTAGAAGGCAATAATGGTGATAATTTCTGGAGATTTCAATCTAAGAAGCTTTATAAACGACTGTAGTACGGATGACAGAAAGGTATTACTACTTATGAATTTTATAATAACACATAATCTCACTCAATATAATAGAATCCTAAATGAAGATTCTGTTCTTTTAGATTTTTGTCTGTTCTCTTGTTCAATAGAAATAACTGGAGAGGATGACCAGATTACATCAGAAGATAAACGATTTCATCCATCTTTAAAAATTTCACTCCTTGATAATGAGCTACCAGACAAACAAAAGAATATGAAACTTGAAAAACTTGAAAAATTAGATTTTAAAAAGGCAGATTACAATGGATTATACTGTACCTTAAGAGACATTAAATGGCAATCAGTAATTGTGGAAGGTAATATAAACCGAACTATTGAAACGTTTTACCAAAAAATTAATAAAGTAATTCTAGATTTTGTTCCAAGGAAGGTGATCTATCAAAGTAGATATCCATCCTGGTTTACTCTGGATATTAAAAAGAAGATCCGAGAAAAGAAACACCTCTACAGGAAAATAAAAGCGCATAATTTGCAATGTGAAGATCTAAGGAAAAATCTTAGAAAAATATATACGGAGTTAAAATTATTAATTAATGATGCTTTTACAAATTTCGTAAATAAATCTGAAGAACAAATTGCATTTAAACCCCAAAATTTGCATAATTATCTAAAGGAACAGAAAGGTAACAGTAGAATACCACTCGAAATGAGCTACCATAATAATAAATATTGTTCTAGTACGGAAATCGTGGAAGCATTTGCTACGTACTTTAAATCTGTGTACAAGCAAAGCCAGAATAGCAGCAAGAACTTATCTAATGTCGACTATAAACTGGATCTCTTTAACTTCAATTTGGTAGATGAAGAAGATGTTAAAAGAGCAATTAGCACATTGAAAACTAAATCATCTGCAGGTCCTGATAACATACCATGTTTCATCATAAAAGGTTGTTCGAGATATTCTCAAATATCCACTGATGAAGATTATTAACATGGCTATAGTGGACGGAGAATTCCCGAGCATGTGGAAGCTAACAAAAGTAATACCCATACATAAGAATGGCGATATTTCCAGTATCTGTAATTATTGTCCTATTTCAGTTATATCGGTAATGGCAAAAATCTTTGAAAGAATACTGTTCAATCAAATGTACAGTCACATCGAAAATTCAATATCAATATACCAACATGACTTTGTGAAGAAACGGAGCACAGTTACCAATCTAGCAATAATTTCAGAATATGTACTGTTAGTGCATACATGGACATAAGTAAGGCATTTGATTCTGTCTTATTTGACATATTAATAACTAAGTTACATGCATTTGGTCTTAGTTCAAACTCAATAAAACTTATACGGTCTTATTTGTGCAACAGAAACAATTATGTGTCACTAAACGGTACGTCATCCTCCATATATGTTCCAACTTCGGGAGTGCCGCAAGGTTCCTGTCTAGGACCACTTCTCTTCAATATGTTCTTTAATGACTTACCTAGTGCAGTGAGTAAATCTCAGTGTTTGCTTTACGCTGATGATTTCAAAATATTTAGGGCTGTGAATAATGTAATGGACTGTGTAAGACTACAAGAAGACATCAGCAGTGCCGTAAGATGGTTTAAAGACAACGATCTCGAACTAAATATAAATAAATGCTGTATAGTAAACTACAGTACAGCAAAAACAAAACTTCAATACAGCTTTTTGATCAACAATGTACCAATTGTTCACAAAGATCAAATAAAGGATCTAGGAGTAATATTTACTAGTAAGTTCACATTTGAAACGCATATAAACGAAATAGTTGCAAAAAGCTATAAGAACCTTTACTTTCTCATAAGAAATACTACCAATTTTACAAACAGTAAGCTTCTGTGCAATCTGTTCTACATTTACGTAAGGTCATTGCTTGAAAATGCAGTAATGATTTGGAGTCCAACCTCTTATACAGCCATAGACAAAATAGAAAGGGTTCAGAAAGTATTTGCAAGATGGCTTTACAAAAAAAACACCGGAATCTACTCAAAATATCCTATTAAAATTTCTTATTTGAACCAATTGCAACAGATTGGGGAAAGCCATAACCGTAGTGTTATAACACTAGCAAAAAGAAGAGAGATAAATATGGGGTTGTTTGTTTACAAATTATTAAATAATCAGATTGATGCTCCCCAGTTACTGGAGATTATTAGAATCAAGGTACCGAATATGCGACTAAGACACACTCACAGGAATCTTTTGTTCTACGTAAATTTAGGACAAAAATTGCCGGAAAGATTCCTGCGGCATTTTTGTTTGGAATATCAAGTGAACACAACGTTTAGTCATCATGTTTATCAGCAGTTTCCAAAACGCAATCTGTAACTTCTTGCGAAAGTGATCCTTAACTTCTTACTGTCATATCATCATCAGTTAAAAGATTGTTATTCCAAAAACAAAGCCCAATATGATTGATATGTAATAGAAATATATTTGCTTGTTTTGATCAGAGAATCTTATCTTAGACATTTGTAGGTTCATTATTGAATTTACCTGTTTATTGGAAAAACTACTGCTGTAGAAAAATCAAGTTTCTGGATAATCAGAAACAAATTATGCACTGGTAGAAACCATATTTAAACCTAGGGTTTGGAGTTGCCCCTACTACTAATATGTTCAGTTCCTAAATTGTGTTTTTAAATGTTTGTTCACGAGACTTATGGTATTATGATCGATGGAATAAGCTGTTTCTTACATTAATTATTTTATATAGTAATTGAATTCTCGAACTCTACACACAGTTTTTGTAGTACCTTGCATGTTTACAAAGTTTTGAGATTTTTTGTATTTAATTATTTGCCCCAAAAAGTTTCTCTTTCCTAATTTTTTGCTTATTTTTAGTTTTTCACAGATTTCTATAAAGTTCAATACATCGTAGTACCTATAGCATTTGTGAATTATTGCTTTTGGAAACTTACCTTTTCATATTACTCAATCTTTTACAAGTGTTATACAAAATAAATACCAATAATTTCCAGGTACAATGAGAATATTAATTAACAGACATATACAAAAGAAAAAAATAAAAAAATATAAAGAGTGGTTTTACCTTTACTTCTTCATCTTAAAAACTAACATCAGCAACAGCCTTTTCAACGTCTGCTACTAATAATGAATTATTCAGTATTGACTATAGTCAGCGCTTAGCAGTCAGTGGAGAAATCGGTCTGTTTGATCATTGAACTGTATTGAACAATTAAATCTAATAATGATTAAATAAACAATACGGTCTCTGAAGATTTGAGTTGCTGTTGTTTTGTCAAAAATTGTATAAGACATGGCGTAGGTTACTTCTGAACAGACTTGTTTACCGATCACAAAGGTCTTATTATTTTGTCGCATTATACTAATCAAAAATAGTTTAGTTTAATGGGTGGAACTGTTCTGAATCTAATAGCTGAGCCTCTTTGTTTATGTTAAGCATTTGACGTCAGCTAGCATAGACCAACCGACTAGAATCTTTTTGTAAAAAATGATGCCAATTATGTCAATCAGTTAGTCTATCAGAATAAGTTAATTAGAAACTAATTAAGCAACACATTTAATAATCGTTGTCATATGGTCAATAATCGAGCCTTAAATAATGGGAATCAGCAAAAACATTGAGGGAAACGTAAGAATAAAGCAGTTTGGCATCAGAACAAAAATTTCAACAGCATCTATCTGATTTATGCACCGATCTCATATATCTTCCTCTGATGAACAAAAAGGTGGATCCCACTAACATTTGTAGCACGAGCAAATAAATGCGCTTATTTAACGTTACGGCCGAGGAAATGTTTTAATGTCACAAATAAATCGTCAATAATTCTTAAAACAATTACCACAAAAAAATATGTGAGACGATGAATTTTTTATCTCCAATGATTGCAACACATTTGAATATCTTGACTTGAGATAATGAAATGTCTTTATTCAGAATTATTGTTGCATTGCATTTACTTTTTGTTTTTTTTTTCCTACTAAAATACAGATCTAAAAGCACTCAAATGTTTAAGGTTATAAAATAATAAATAGCCTACATCTTTGTTTGAAGCATGTTCAGTTTTCAAACCAACAGAGTAAAGATTGTTTAGGATCCAGAAATAATTTTTCTCTGCGTATGATTAAGTGTATGGCACTGAAAAATAAAGCAAAATACTAGAAGGGTTTGCTTCACTTATGTAAATACTACATTCCACAAAGTTATTGTTCAATTTACAGTAAAATTTCATTAAAAAAAGAAAAAGAATTGTTGGGGATTTAATAATATGCATTGTACACGTTAGAAATACATTTTCTACATATATCAAACTTTTCCGGCTTTTGAAGCATAATATACTGTGGTTTTTCATCATTACAAAGCAATAAACGTAACTTTTAGAAATTTATTGCACTCTAGAGCACAATCGTACAACGATGAAAATTGCAGTAAAGTTTTGAAATAACCAATAGCACTTTTAGTATATAAAAATTAATAATTCTTACATGATCCAGTTCTGTTAGTAGTTCAAAAAGTCGATGCCACTTAGATACAGTAGTAATATATTGAGCGATCTAAAACAATTTCTCTTTTGGAAAATTAAAGGGAACAATCTTTTTATTAACTGATATAAAGTTTTAACTGCTAAGAGTTTAAATGGGTGAAATAAAGAACAATGAACAACTTGCTGTTTTGCGCGTTTTATTTCTTTGATTTTAAAACTTTAGTTGTATAGATGTTTGGTTTATGATTGAGAAAGAGGTTGTAGGAGAACACACTAATAATGGGACCTCCTTTTACGGTCTATGTACAAAAATCTGATATAAATAATTATAATGAAGCGATAATAAACAAAAAAATGTTTTATAATTTATACAAACCGTCAAACTAAAACGATTAATTTCACCTCCATTTACATAAACTGACGATAATGAACGACGCTCTCTATTATTTTAAACAGTTAAACAATATATCAAGTCTTAATTTTTATCCTTACTCATTTTAACGTCATAACTTTTCAAAACAAGAATGATAATGAAGATAATAAATTCCAGTCTATGATAATTTAATTTATGAACAGAAAAAATATTCGAGACTTTTATGTGGAATATGTGAACATGGTATACAATTAATCGGTACTTGATCTGGGCATACCCGATTTAATCGTAAAGGTAATTAGAATACCTGCAGGATGGACGGGTTCCACATGAAACTTTTTGGATGCAGGCGTGACCAGTTGAGAACACGAAAGTTGTAGTCCGTGGTTCAGAACATGCACCAGTACAGCACAAATGGAGATCACCCAACCCCAACCACCTTCCGGGTAATAATGGCGGCATAGGAATCGGCGTGCTTGAATTTGCGTTGTCCTAGCGGTGACTTGACGAGGCTCCTCCGCAGGAGCTGCTCCAGACAGCAATGGCCAACTTTGTGCTCGCGACAATGAAGACATCACACGCCTTCACCATCAACTCTAGCTGGGAATAAAGACTTGGATGTGTGGCTTCATGCACGTTCTTTTTATCATGACACCACAATTTTATTTTTAGCACGAGTTTAATCGTTTTATTTCACTGTCGTACTGATTAAACCACCTATGGAATTTTATTCCAGTACTTATTCTTCTTTATTTCGACGATGCACGTCACGCCGATAAATTATTCGAGAATGTTTCATTTTAAACCGTTTTTTAATGGTTTCTTTGTGATTATAATCAATTATGGTGTACCTCGAAGTCATCTACACTGTATATAATAAAAGTTTTATTTAATGGCCAATGCATTTAAATTAAGTAGCTAATTAAATTTTATGCAAATATTTTATATTATATTAATAAGTCCGGTTACTTTTTAATTACACTGAGAAATCAACTACTCACTCTTTGCAACTCGAGGATAACCAACTCACCGATATCCCATTCCCTTCATTTCAAATATTAATGTCTGCTTGAATATAAAGCTGCGAACTGAACAGTATTGCACTGGAAATTGTCCTAATATTCTATTTGGTATTTTTATAGAAATGGTAGCAATGAACTCTAGAACTTTGTTTAGAAATTGGCATATTCTTCTTGTAAATAAATAAAGGTTGATCTACAGTTCAATAAACCGTGTAAACCCTGGAGGTAATATAAATCTGTTGGTAAACTTTGTGATAATAATTTATTAATTAATATGAGTGAAAAAAAGGTGCTGTTAGTTAATCAATAATGATGAAGCTTGATGCCGATATGAACTTTCGGATCTTAGTTGAACATTTAATTTAAATATTTTTTAAAAAACAAGAAAGTAAAAGGTTCTAAATTCTATTTATCCAGTTGTTAGAATTCTGTTATACCGAGATCATTATGTTACTATAAAATAAGAAATAGCCAGGAAAAGATAATTATCTAGAGAATCTAGATACGAGTAATAAATAGAAAGCTTTAAATGGAATTTACTCGTTTTTATACCTTTCTGTTTTTGCATAGCTATGATATTTCCCCACCTTTTGGAAATAAGAATTTCTACTTATTTAAGTTTTTTATGGTGACTTTTAGTTTCTAAATTTTACAAAATGAGAAAAAACTTACTTGAAAAGGTCAAGATAGAAATGAGTGTTTAGACTTTAGAGGAAGTGATTTCTGTGTCTAAAGGAACTCGACTGTTCGTCATAATTATAGCAGTGAGTTCTGAAAGTAAGCAGCACTTGAGTTGAAAAACCGAATTCTGCAATATAAATAATCGAAAGCAGCCTGAAAACGTAAGTGTATACATTTTATCGCTTTAAATATTTAGAAAGCATTATATCACGTCAAACTAGAGGAGTATTTGATGAGAAAGTCAGCGTTGCACACTTAGTAAGAGAAAATGGAAAACTCATTCGTTACATTACGTGTTGTATCAAATAATGTGTTAATAGGTTAAAAAATCAACAACATATTGCTATAGTAAGTCAACAATAATAATCCACTGGATTTGTGAATATTATAGAAATAATGTAAAAAGATTATTACGACTTAGGACTTATAAAAATGCTGAGCGGAGAAAAGTATTTTAAATTTGAATTAAACCTAAAATATGGTAAATTATATAAACGAAAGATAAGCGTTTTAGTGAGCTGATTGGAGCACGAACAAAAAATGCGAGTGCAAAGAAAACAGTATATTGAGAGGCAGATATGAGGTTAAACGGCTTGGGAAAAATGCTTTGCAGCTTCATAATGCTCATCATCTGTCCTATTATCATAATTTTGGTTAAACTGTTGAATCATTCATCCTTGCTTCTTATTTTTTAAAATATATTTTGCTGGTCAATTTCTTAATCATATACTTAATATTTTTTTCAATTTTAGTTGCTTTTGATAAGACCTAACTTGTATTTACTTCTAATAAGAGTAGATTGTTTAAAATTACCTTATTTCGAGCAATAAAGTTTTGTAACCTACTGGTTTAGCAAAATCTTATGCTGGAGCAAGAATTAAGATGATATCCTTAAGTATTGAATTACATTGCTTTAGGTATTTATCCTTTGCATTTTAATTGTTTGTATTTTTCATATTGACATTTCTTACTGCTACGGCTACTACTTTTACTTTTTGCAAAAATAGCATTATTGTT
>VTPC01003610.1:151765-176839 GCA_011009095.1 Ignelater luminosus | reverse complement strand
TTTTTTCTTCAGTTATGGTAACATAATATATTTTTTGTGATTAATTAACAAAAAAGTATATTATGTCATTTTAATTTTAACTTTTTTATATTTTATGATTCTACCGAAGAAGACAATAATAATTGTTGAAACGTCTAGAGAATAAAATAAACATTATAAAAGAAATGTTTATTTTTACCATAACCGAAGAAAAACTAATTAATATTACAAACAAAAGGTAAAAGAAATTACAATAATATAATTACTCTATTGCTTTGTATATATTTTTAGATAATGTAGGCAATAATTCCTAAGCAATGTAAATGTGTTATTTTTCAATGTAGTTTGGTAATAATAAAACTTTTGTAATCCACTCGAGGGTTGGCATCAAACCCTTCAATTTCCTATGAGCATTTACTGTTGTTTAAGATTTTAAAAAAATAAATATTTTTATAGTTTTGGGTATACCTGATCCAGAGGTATTAGAAGTTTAACTTTAGATTAGATGCCGTTCTTCAGTGCATCTAGCATCATCGTGCCCAGCTATTCGACGTCGATAGGATGTAGCGGGTTTAAGGCCAGAAATGAAAAAGGTACTAGGTGACTGTGCATTGTTTGATATTAAAATCAATTCATTGTTGGTCCTGTAAAAAATAGTAATTAAATGCTACTACTGTTACAGTATTTGCAAAGTTAAATTTAAAAAAATATGCGATACTTACTTCTCTTTATATTCAATAACAGGGTGTAATATTGGACAACCTCTATCAGACCAAATGTTCAAGAATAAGATAACAGAATTGGAAGACGCGCGAATCCTCTTGCTTGACCTTTGTAGTTTGGGCATCTTACCGCTAGTTTTATCATTAATAATATCAGATCTATCTTGAACACCCAAGCTAATAAATTAAGGTCTATTTGTGCTTAAAAATCATTTTAAAACGCTTTTTTACAGTGTTACGGAAAAAACTGAAGTAGTGTAACCGTATATAAAATCGATATGCCACCTGTAATGCTAGCCTTTATACAGTCGAAGAAGGGTTGTCAGCTAAAAGATCTTAGAGCAAGCGATAAACAATAATAATAATACGGTAATCTTAGGGGTTTTGATACTGAGAGGGCGCCAGCTGTAGTAGAATATCGGTGACCTAGTTTCGAATAGAAGACCCCACAGCTGATTTTCGTATCTAGGTCAGTAGACGAAATGTTAGCCAGGATCGAACCACAGGTTCGAATGATACACAAATAAATGAAGTAGAGATTGTACTGCTCTTTATGTAGATACTTTCTTTCACAATGTGAACTTAAGGTAATGAATCCGTACGAGAATGTCAACGCCACTACATCCCGGCACAGCTGATTCCTGTAATGCTCAATAAGTATGCTCATAACCCAATAAAGATCGAAATAACTTAATACATATATTCGATAAAGATAACCATCGACTTTATAATTACTGTTCATAAAGAAATACAAACAAATAAAAGATATTACAAATACGGAACAAGTTAAGTACGTTACAATTCAGCAAACAATGTATTTCTATTAATTAAATAATATTAATGGTTCTTTCACCGCTATGAAACGGTTCGTCAGAACCCAGTAGTTGGCACAGAATACACTAAACTCGCGGCACTGGTTCACACAAAATTTAATTTACAGTTACGACATAAATTGTTACAAGAATGGACGTCTTCCTCATACAGTAAATAACAAGATATCTTAATTAACTTTCAAAATATTTATACAGAGCGAGGTACGGTACGATAAAGACGCATCCGGAATATCCCGGGGAAATGTCTAACAATCGTTTAACAAAGTCAGAATTCATTCGCGATATTTTCACTCAGGTATAACTTCACCTTAGTAGAAAATTAGTCCAACACTTGACTATTTCTCGGTAGTTCGCGAAATTATTTCTATGTTCCAAAATTTCACAAGAGAAGACACGAAAGACGCGTGCTTCTGCTTCGATAGCGATAGATGAACTCTGTTGACTGCTGAAACGAAAAAGGTAACTTCCAACCCCCCAAGAGAATGGAACTAACAGATAATTGGTTGATCATAATATTGGGTGATCGGGCAACCAATAAAATAATGCAAGAAGGGTGTGATTTAGCGAGAAATTTGGACGTTGCACTCGGCAATTATAGAAAATATAAATCTTGTCTATGCTAGACAAGGTGACAGATTTATAGTCTTAAGGGTAATAAAACCAAAAAATAAGAGTATAGAATTCTTTGAATCGCAAAAATGAAGTCTGAAGAATATAAATTCAAAGGTAATTTCCTTCTATATTAATCCCTAATACATCTCTAATTTAATATTAAAAAAACATTATTATAAAAGAATTCTAGAGAAATTTAACGTTCCCAAGCCATAAATTTAGACAATGTCAAGGGACATTAAATCAAGGAGCTTTTATTATGTTATAAAAAGACGTTAAACTTAATTTCTAAAAAGAAATAACATATTTACAAGAGAAAAATTGAAAATAGTAAAACGATATATTATTATTTACAAGCATAAATAACTTATTAAGAAAAAGTTCGCTAATTATTAAAGTTTCCTAACAACAGGTGTACCTGTTGATTGCGATGACCTAGGCTTTATAAAACGTTCCACAAAGCAAGACTTCTATCGTGTAATAATCGCCCAAATTTATTTGCTTTACCGTTTGCCATTTGCGGAATTGCTCTATCGTGAATTTTGTTTTCGGTAACTGCCTCAGTATCATTAAAATTTAGTTGAGTTTTTAACGTCAAAGTTCTGTAGGATGATGCAACTAGAATTATGGGCAAGTTATATATTTCAATAAATGTTAGGGTTGACCAAACGAATTATTGCAATGCTGTGGATGTGAAGAAGAAACAGAATTTAACCCATAAGTTGAGCCAAATTCTTCACAAATTTTGGAATCGAATAAGACTTTTTCAAGAGCTTGCTTGTTAATTAACAATTTGATTATCAGCAATGTTTTTCAATTTCCAAACTGTAGTAATCGTTAAAGATAGTACATTTGATCCACAAACTGTTATTTGCATGCATGTTTAATTATTTATTTATATATTGATATGTTGGAGATTCCTCTTTGTTTTGTTTGTTTTTTATATCTTCTATTAGTATTGACAACATTGATGAGCTCTGTATGTATAATTCTCTTCCCTAGCTATTAAAGTATTGTCAAACTCTGCTAGTTTAGTTTTGGTGTTATGGAAGGCGCCTGAAAAACCTATTAGAGTCTTGATATATTATAGTGTTAATGGAATAGAAGCATCTTAAACAAACTTGAAAGTAATAATTTGAGTGACCAGAGAGAAAATCTTGATATCAAGTTCAAATACGAATTTTGGGTAACTGCATCCACAATGATAGGTGAAGAGCAAGTATCAAAAGTAGTTACGGTTACCTCTAGCAACAACATTAAAGTTGAACATAATTCAAAATTTTAAGTTGGAATGTTAAAATAAAGGGGAAGTTAAATTTCCATGTTTAGTGTTGGTAACCCACAACCTGAGATCAAATGGAAAGATAATGAAATTAAACTTAGTACTGCTAAAGAATAATGACCATATCAAACAACAACCTGACGGCTCGTTAACACTTTATAATGTTACAAGTTCTAATTCTGGGAAGTATTCTTGCCATGTGGAAAATATTTATGAACATAATTCTGTAACGCATCAACTGCTAAGAGAGTCAGTTGGGCAGGAATTCGTCGCCGATGGGTTGCGCCTTGGTGATTTGTAAAGGGCTGCATATTCTTCTGTGTTTGTGACAAGCCTCAGCTCAGCAAGAGTAAGCGGTTTGTGTTATTGTCTTTCTAGGTCTTATACGAGATGTTTGGTTTTATTGAGCTTGTTCCGGTTTCTGAAATCTTAAGGGTCACTTTTTGGAGTTTTTGTTTGACTCAACTTTAATCTTGTTGCTGGGGAAGGTGACAACCTTCGAAGATTCCGTTCAACTTCAACAGTTTTTTGGTCAAGTGGACCTCTGCTTAGTTCTAAATGTTGTTGCTGGCGTATTGCTCGTCGTTAAATATTTAGATTTATAACAATCGTGTTTAAGACTTTTAACATTATTTTACTTTTAATAATTGCCGTTTGGATTAACTTTATTCTACTCAAATGCATTCTAGCGAAGTCGCCAATTGTTAACTAATTGTTAAGATTTTTTTATTAATTGATTTTCTTGTCATGAAACTAAAAAACTTAGGAAGCGTGGGTTAAAAGGGGATTTTTGTTTTTGTGCGTTGTTTGTTGCAGATTTTTCTCCGATTGCATTTTTTGCAGCGCTGTAAAAATCTTGGAATTTTGTATATTGTGGTAAGCTTGTTTTTTTACTACCCTTAATTGTCGTTTCTTAAGTTTATGTCTTTTCAAAATGTTGGGCTTAAAATGGTATAATTATAATTTTAAGAAGCTTTTTTGTTTAGAAATTTATATGCAAGCTTGAATATTTTGAGAATGCTGTAAGTGATAAGATTAGCGTATTTGAAAGGAGATTTTATTAAAGGTTTAGGTTAACCTTTTCTTATTTTTAATTGTGTAATTTTAAGTTTTTTTATTGCAGGTTTGCTGATTATTTAATTATTAGTAATTAGAAATTGTTAACAATTTCTAGTTGATCTCTTTACTGTTTTTCCTTTAGAAAACTGGCGCCTGTATTAGGTTTTTTCAATATACGTATTTAATTAAAAATTTTCTGTTTTCTTGTATGTATAATCTCCTTATCCCTACTCAAGGCCGCCCACTGAGTTAGCCGGCCTAAGACTAGTAGCGTCTTAGTTACACTAGAGTAAATTTAATATGTAACTTTGTAGCAACAACTAAAATCGGCATGATTTCTGAGGTCATAATGAACAAGAATCTATTTTCTTATAAAATTTTTTGATTAATGGTATTTGTTTTTTTAAGTCTAGTATAAAACTCATTCACGCGTAAATGAAGTAACCGTGATTGTTTAAACTTGGTACATATTTTTGTGTCACCTTGAAATTGTAAAATAAACATCAAATTGAAAAACAAGTTAAAAAAGTTTTAATTCAATTTTGCAAATCATAGTATGAAATTATGTTTAATCTCATTTAATACTACATTAATATTTTTTTTATTTCAAGCTAACTTTGATAACTCATGCTCCTCTGTTTGATTAATTAGCGAATCAGATACCAGCTTTGCCAATTACCACATGTTTAGCAAACCAAAAAAATAGTAACTCCAAATGCATAAAAGAAAGAAATAACTTTTAGTTGCAACAATATAGCACACGCTACAATGTAGAGTGTAACATTCTGAACAAATTTCTGGTTCGGTATTTTATCAACTTAAATTACCCAAATTTGAAAATATATATCCAGTTACCAAAGCTTCAAGCATTAAAAACAAATTTTTAAAGACACCAAACGAATTTCAATAAAAATTCAAGGCTTAAATAATATAAAATAATGAGAATTTTCGAGATTTTTCAGAAACCGTTGCAGAATAGAATTAAAGGAAATATTAGAAGAGATAACCTTTTAAAAGTCTAAAATTTTTTGGGCTGGAAATAAATAATGCTGCATCTATATAAAGAGTTCTTGAAAAACTGCTTTTGGTGTTATTTGCTTTTTTTGTAAATGTTTGTGTATTCTAATAAAGTAAAGTATGGGAAAGTATGAACGTTCATTTTTTCTATACTTCAATTTTACTATTAAGTAGATCTGATTGTATTTAAATTTATTATTTTAAAAACTGAAGTCAAGATGATATATGCAGGCTACGATAAAAATAATGAACAAGAATTTATTTTGTTATAAAATTTTTTGTTTAGTGTTATTTGTTTTTCAAATCCAGTGTAAAACTTATTCACGCGTAAATGAAGTTACTGTGATTGTTTAGGCTTGGTACATAAATGTTTTTGTTTCACCTTGAGACTGTAGAATAAAGAAGATAAAAAAGTTTTCAATTCAATTTTACAAATCATGAAATTATGTTTTGGTATTTTTTAAAAGTCTAAATAATATGCTTGAATATGCTTCTTGGTGATAATTCTGGTAAACACTAAAAACTTCATCTGATTATAAAGATTTGAATTACAAAGACCTCGTTGCCTTTAATACCCTCATAACCTGGTACCCACAAGGTCACTCTGCTTTGAAGATTTGCACTTGTTGAAATTTTTTTTGTCTTTTGTTTAATTTTTATTTTAGGATTTTTTCTATTTTTTGGCCCTTTGGTGTATTTATTTCTGAGGTAACTTGGTGCTACTGGGCGTTGGAGAAGTTAACTGGGTGATGCTCGCTGAATAAACTAGTTAAGATTCACTGTAGTGCTTAGGTCAAGTCAAAAAATAAAAAGTCAAAATCATAATTGTTCCTGCTGCTGCAGAGCAGCACTAATACCACGCGCGCGCCGAGACTCACCACGACGACTGCTTGGATGCTAATGACCTCTTGAATACTGGTTAGAGAATTAAGAATGTTTGATGATTGGGTATTCCAAGCATTGGTTGTTGCGTTTAGTAGGTTAGTGTTATAAAGGTTTGAGTTGTCTGGTGTATTTTCTAGGATGTCCTGGAGATCAGAAGCTTGGGCGAGAAGGATGACTGGGAGGCGTTTAAATTTCTTATTGGGTTTCTTAGGAAGGGGACCGTTGGACGTTTTCAAGGTGTGTAGAGCGTTTAGTTTGACAGTCTCAAGGTAGATGAAGCGATAATCCAAGATGGAACAAGGTTTTGTAGGTATGAATTGAAAATCTTCTAGGAGATTTAAATGGCCAATTATATTTCGTGCTGTAAAACTTTAGCTCGAAGTAATGCTTCCACAGCAGCAACTTTGCAGGTGTATATGACGCCAGTGATACTAAAGCAAGCAAGCTTTCGCACTTTTAGTAGTATAGTTACCACCATACCAACGAAGTATAGACGACTATTGGTCTCACTATTGCTGAATACGCCCAGAGGACAATGCCAGGTTCTAGTTTCCAAGTTTTACCACAAAGTCTCTATATATATTCTATACTCTATTTACTATAGCAGCTTCTAGTACTTGTTTCATTCTGTTGCGTAACAATGGTTGTGCTTGAATTGACATTAAGGCTATTTTTCATTCACCAGTTGTTTTTTGGAAATTATAATTTAATAAAACGTTTTGTCTTGGCTGATTCTAAGTAATTCTTGCATTTGCATGAAAGTTCTCATTATGGTTATATCTATTTTGTTTGACGAGGGATGTAAGTGATATTTAATGTTTTCACTCAGATTGCGAATTACAACTTCTGTTTCAGCTCGAGCAGCAGAGGTTTAGTTTTTCTAACCGATTACAATTACTTGAAACAAGTTAGTCTAAATGGAATCATTTCTTAAAGGCATTCAGGGTATGAACTTTGTAGCAGTACCAATACGTAATTTTTATTAATTTATTATAATTATTCTAGTTTATTAAACAAAAGTATAAAAATCAACAATAACTACCCAAATTTATCAATCAACTTGAACAGTCTTATTACTTGAGCAAGCATTTCCAAATAATAGCATATTAGTTTTCAAGCAGTTCTACAAGGTAACCATTATAGGAAAATAGTTTGCTAAAAGTAACATAACAGAGGAAATGAAAAACTAATTAAAACATGTAAAAAAAGAAGACCAACAGATTATGTAACAATAAGAATTAACAGTAATAAAAGAGAAGATTCTTAATATTCTAGGCACATACAAACAAAAAGCATCAGGTCTTCTACAACAAATATCTAAAATCTTAATTTTCTCTAGTACAGCCATTTTACCTCAATAGTAACAAACCTTCAGCTTTTTACATAGTAATAAAAATAATGAAACATACACTCTATATAGTAAATACAATCATGGCGGTTATTGTATTTCGTCAGCTCTTATGTAACCTCTTATATAGTCTTCAAGATCATTGCTATGATTTGGACTGTAATTACTATCTTGCAGGCCAATTGCACCATGTCGAATTGCAGAGGTATATTTTGCAACACTATTAGGATCGGTATAGTCTTCAGAATAATCTTTATAATCATTATCTGGTTTTTTATCTTTCTTCTTCTCTTCTTTCTCATTACCAAAATGATGTTGGTAAGGATTTACATATTTTGGATTTCTGTTATCTTTATTTTCTGCTTCAAAATCAATATATCGATTATCTTTATCTTCATCTTCAAAATACAAACTGAGATTATCTTTATGGTCGTCTTCAAATTCTGAAGAAGGTTCTTCTACTTCATATCCATCTTTAACCGTGAAAGAAAAATCATTAAAATGTTTAACTTCTGGAATTCCTCCATTCGTTTGTACTTCCACTCTTGCATGTACAAAAGAATGATTTGTTTCTCTTACATTGTTTTCGTTAAATGGATTAATCGACGGTTTAAAAGAATTACTGTATTGATTATTAATAAGGGGGGTACTAAATTTTTCTTTTGGTTTAACATTAATTTTATTATTTACAATATTCTGTTTATTCCCTTGATTATTATTCTTCACAATTTGTTGTTTAGGTTGATTTAGTTTTTGTTTTGGTTTTTCAAGCCCATCACCATCGCCTACATAATCTTGAGTATAACTGTAATGATGATGGTGATCATAAGAGTGAGTATATTTATTTCCATCAGGATCGCCAAACGTGTAATGATTATTAAAACTGTAATCGAATGGGTCCTTTTGCTTGGGTGTTTCTTCTTTATAATAATAGCCATATGAATGTTTATTCTTATCTTCAGGATATTTATGAACATAAACTATATTCGTATGGTGTTTGTGATTTATATATTCTGGCACAACAATTTTCAATTTGACCCTATAAAAATTCTCTCTGTATTTATTTAATTACAAACAATTAAAAACTTACTCTTTTCCAGCGCTCACTGAAGTAAACAAAACTGAACATCCTAAAGTTGCAATGAACAATAAAGCACACTCACTTAAACACTGCATTGTTTTGTATCCCACTCCAAATAGTCCACTTTGAATACTTAACGCTATACTAAATTTTCTAAAAGTGATTCATTGACTTTATATCACCATCAGCAAGCTGGAGTACCAGGCGGTGTTTTTTAAATTGTTATGCTCTTTGGCAACTTAAGAGTAAAAGTTGACAATTTTTTGTAAAACATACCTACCTACATAGAAATTTCAGTCAACAAATCCGTCTGTCACGTTTCTGTGGTTTCTTTTATTTTGTCCAATCGAGCCTTCCTGTGAAGCGCGCAAAAATCACTGCGTGTGAAATTATATCGATTTTTTCCCTGAGAAATTATTAAAAATATAGATTTTATTTTTAAAATTTTACACTCTAGTTATTCATTTGTAAATGCAACTTTTGCATAATTTATGTTTTCTGAGACTTTATGCTTGCAAATATTGTTATGGATAAATTGTATTATGAAATTTATAAAATAATGAGAGCATTTTTTGGATGGAAAAAAATTAGTAAACACTCGTAAGTACTTCCTTTGGTGTCGTTTTAGAAAAACCCGGTAGGTAATTTAAATTTCACAGTTAGGTAATACATTTAACTAATAAATTAATATTGGTTTTTGTCTAATTATAAGTCAAACACCTTTCCTGGTAAATGGAATTTATTTATAAATAAATTGCTGCCTCTCTATTATAGAGACTTAACAGTTTAGTGTGAAGCAATAATTTTAATTCTGGGTAGACTCTTAAGAGAGATCGTTTCTAGGTGAGTCGTTGTTTGTATTTTAAACATTGCAATTAATAAACTGATTTTTATGTATGTTGCAGATTTTAATTGTATTTAATTAGTTTAATTGGATAAAGAATGACTCAAATGTTAGAGTTATTCGAAAACAATGTGATGCTCCGCTTGGAAGATGGCAATTAGAGAAATAACCCAAAAAAACTAATTGGCGGTCTTGTGATGTGAGTAAGGGAGTTGAAAATAAAAAATTAATAATTACAAAACAAAAAAAATATTTTTTAACGATATAAAGCCTAGAAATCTAAATGAAGGTATGTAATTGAACTTCAGGTGCTTATTATAGTTATTTTAAATGATTAATTAAAAATTAGTTTAAATACATTATTAACTGTAATTAAGACAGAGACGTTAAACAAAACAGTTTTTCAAACCAAGCTCAATTTATTCATATTTAGTTTTTTTTCAAACCCTTCAATCATTCTTCATGAACTGTATTGTGATTCTTAGAATTGGTTAGTTATACAGGTGCTATCCAAATTCATTAACCAACATCATACCATCTTTACGTCATCAGACTGATTCAAACTGTAAGTATCTAATAGGTTAAGAATTAAAAATCTTGGTATACATATAGGCAAATCAAAATCTGATAAAAACAAACTGGTGGAAAACAAGAAAGTGTATCATACTATACGCTGAGCGTTATTGCATAAAAGTGATAAAGCGACTAATATTGTCACGACATAGGCAACAATAATTGCGGTTAGACACCATTCCATAAAGTTACACCTTGACATATTTTTAAAAAATTCTATGCATAATTGCTTCGTCCTTGTATTATATGCAATACGATTCATTTTTAATTTATCAAAAATTTTCACGAAGTAGTGCTACTGCTAAATCTGCACAAAAAAGAGAAGAAATCTACTAATGACACTAATTAAGTTGCTACCCTGGTTGTGACAAATCTCAAACTGTTATTAAGACCCATTTTAGAAATTAAGTTAATTCTTTAAAACGAATTTTGAACTATTAGAAAATTACAAGAAGTTGGTGATTTTTCAGGATTTTTCCGCAACGCGCACTAAACTACATTTAATAATTCGTTACTTAATTTGCTCTGTACCAGGTAATTTTTAGGTCAACACACAAAACTTGAAAATCAATAACATATATTGGTTTGCTTTCTAGAACCACAGCTGGTGAAATTGATGACTCTAAACAGATATTATCTAGTACATTCAAACTAATCAGGAAAATATCCTGTTTGAATTTTTATAACGCGATTCTGCAGTAGATAAAAGACTATACTACCGTCATGATGTGTTTGCTGAAAACAACAGAAGGCGTTTTTTAACATTAGATAGAGAACATATTTTATTTATATTTTAATAGTATCTTGACTTTCTTCAAAATATTTTAATTATAATTAGTACATCTACTATTATTGCATTTGGTCTAAAAATAAAAAAAAATCAAAAAAGTCAAAAAACTGTGTATTTTGAAAATCTAAAGTATATTTGGAAATTTTGAGACATCCTAAGGAAATATCTGAAGAGTTAAATGTAATAAAATTTTGAAGTTATGATGGTTTGAAGTAACAAGAGAAAATAACAATGAAGGAATATTAACAATGCAATGTCACGAAACCTCAATTTTAGAGAGTATTGATTAAAATTTAGAGTTGAATGAAAAAAGGTACCCAGTCATTAATCATTAATCACTAATAGTAAATAAATAAAAATCAATCATAGCACTTTTAGTAGAAAAATTAGATATCCTTCTTTTTTATTATTATTTTATAAACAATCTGTAGAAGAGCATGCAATTTACACTTATAGTTACAAAAGTTATATTTTTTATTTGTCAGTTATTGAAGGAAAAACTAGAAATTTTGTTAATGAAAAACCCACTTAAAAGATTTCACGAAATCAGTTTTTAAGTTTCCGTGGTACTGGGAATGGCTAGAGGCGATTTTTGAGAAAATGACGTAAAATTCACTTTACAGTTTGGAAATCTTCTAAATGTTTCTTCTTTGCTAATAAAGATGTCTATAAGGAGTTTTAGTGTAAAACATTTGCATTTTGTATTTTCTATAGCTCAAGAAATCTCTAAAAATAATCATTTTGTTATATAGAAATTTCTAATTTTGAGAATGAAAGTTTTCGGTCACAAAGATGTTTTGAGAAATGTAAATTGACGTATCCTATCAGCTTAAGCGACTTCGCTGTATAGGGAAGGGCGCAGTAATATTTGTACTACGTTTAGCAAAACATTTTAACAATCTAATCTCGCAAAAATTATTGTAATTACACAAATTAATTCTTATTTGAAGTCTAGATGTGTTTTACTTTAACCTTAAGTGGTTTTCTGCATCATAAATAGTATTTAATTAGGAAACAATGGCATAGAAGAAAACGTATAAGAAAATAATTGCAAAAATGGAAAGAAAGTTACTTATTCAGCTTCGCATCCGGAAGCATAATCTTTAATTTGTGTTGTAACATAATGTGGACTGTCTCATTTTATATGAACCGATGCAAAACAACTCGTTTCTTTTATAAAACTGTTAATAGATTAGAATACTTACTTTTTTATAGTTGTTAACAGGGACGTCGCACAGTGGTCGGAAACCCGAAAAAAGAGGCCAAAACTCTAAAAAATGAATCTACGCAGAAATAAAATTTAAATTTATTTATATTTACAACTAAACATTTAATAATTAGTATTCCTAAATAATTTATGCATATTACAATACATTGTATTATAAATAATACTTGAAAGATAGTGCTTTTGCAGCATACATACGAAGCCAATTTTAACCATTGCTTTGAAAGTGTGTACCTCGCTAAATTAAAAAAGCA
This sequence comes from Ignelater luminosus, assembly GCA_011009095.1. Taxonomy (NCBI): domain Eukaryota; kingdom Metazoa; phylum Arthropoda; class Insecta; order Coleoptera; family Elateridae; genus Ignelater; species Ignelater luminosus. The sequence goes on along the minus strand of VTPC01003610.1, from coordinate 164,335 downwards.
TCAAAAATGTTTACTTTACTTACTAAGAAGTCTTTCAAATATTATGCAATATTATAGTTGTTGCAATTTTTTAGTATGATTTCGATGCAAAATTCAATGTTTAAGTTTGTTTTAGTCATCTTGACATTTGAAAATGTTATCCCTTGTGGTCCCCTGTGAATTTATGTTGTAAGAAGAAAAACAACTGTATGTATTTTAAGGAAGTAAAAATCAGCTGCGGAGACTTGCAGGTTCTTAAGTTTGACTCGTACTACTTATATAGTGTCTGCCAAAAAATCTGCCCCATATGGGAAAAATTTGTATCGAATGACTTATGAAAATTTTGTTTCCGCTGTCAAGTTTTGCTTGCTCCAAAACCAAAAATGACTTAATCAAAAGTAATCATATGGTTGTTATTACCTGTCGAATTTGACGTTTTTAGAAAAAATGTCCAAAAATGGATTTATTTGACCGAATTTTAAAAAATCTCAAATTTGACAGGTAATGGACACTACATGATTACTTTTGATTAGGTCATTTTTGGTTATGGAGCAAACAAAACCTGATGTCAAAAAAATTTTTTTCATAAGTCATTTTTCCCATATGGTGCAGACTTTTTGGTGGACACTGTACAGCAAGTTTCAAAAAAATTGGTAAGGTACACCTCATGCATGCCCCTTGGTAAAAACTAAGTCGATATCATATATAATATCACTATGTCGACAAATCGCCATTTTCGATCCCGATTTTCTCGAAAAGTATTCGAGATATCGCAATACCAATTATGTATCTATAATAAGAAAAAGATTCTAAGTTGATTTCATATATAACATGTCCTGTAAAGTTACGGCAACATGACAACAGACCAACAGACACACTATGCCGAAAAATCGCCATCTTTGATCTCGGTTAGATCGAAAGCTATTCAAGATATCGAAATACAGATTATGTATCTGTAATCAGAAGAAAAATTTAAGTTGATTTCATACATAACAGGTCCTGTAAAGTTAAGGCAACATGACAACAGACTAACAAACAGACGAAATGTACGAATTCAGATACGAAATTTTTTAAATTTTGTCGATAGAACAAATATATAAATAAAATAATTTTCATTTTTTACATTATTTCAAATTGCAGAGACGCCAATAACACCTTATATACAAAATATTTAAGCAATTCTGAGAACTTACTATTTAGTTTTGACCGGTTTTTTGTCGTTTCCCACCACTGTGTGTCGGAGGCGACGACTACACGGGCGTATAGTTGCAGGCATTGCACCCAATTAAAGTATCATCAGTAAACCAAATCTTATGTAGGTAAAGAAGTAAGTAAATATAAAAAAGAGTAATTTTGCACGACCCTGTTTACGTGTCATTAAACATCCCCTATCAGTAGTAGTACGAAAAACTGTGGTTAGAAATGATGACACTTGGTTATTAGAAATTTGCAACCTCTAAAATATTTTGCAAATCTGGGTTTAGATTAAAACTACTGAAACGGATCTTGGCTTGTATTAACACATACAGCAGGTGTTGTTTTACACTATTTGCCGTAGAATCTTATGAGTGGTTTTGAACTAGCCAATTTTGCTCCCTAAAAGTTTTTACAAAATACTATGTTGTAGTACATACTCAAGTCTTTACATAGTAAGGTTCCTCAATATACATAACCAAAAGTCTTTATCCAGAAGATTGCAAATGCATTCTTTTGTACCTCCCTAGCGGTATAGAGGATATCTTTACATCCTTAGTGTGGAAAAATCAATAAACCTTCCTGTAACTACTTCACCAACTCATGGCAGCAATAATCGTAAATGTCCTACAGAGAGGATTTTTTGCAGGGCTGCAAGGTATTTCTTTCGTATCTGCTCTTGTCTGATGAAAACACTAAACGACAGTTACTTGAAATTTGGTGGTTCCTTAGGGTTGGGGAGGCTTTTAAAGTCGGGGACCCCTCAAACCACGGAGTCTGCGGGGCCTTTATATTCGCCACTGCATCAAGCAATTAATAAAACTGCAAATGAATGCCCCAAAGTGCGTTTTAAGCAAGTCTCACCAACATTTATGGCATATAGCGGCGCTGAACTTTTCAATAAGTTACTTCTTTCTTGGTTTCTTAGTTTCTTGGTTAAGACCACTCATATTCCTAAAATGTGTTAGCAGGACAAGAAATTCCATTTCTTTGCAGACCATTCGTTCGTAGCCTTTTTGACAGCGAGGTTTAAACTATGCCAACAAAACAAGCACGTCCGACAAATGTATAGCATCGAGCTTTGGTATTACATTGTCACGTTTTATAATCCACATTCAACTTATTCAGTTAATACTAAACTCATAATCAGTTAAAGGGCACCTTCTACATTTACACCAAGGCCCAAAACCTTTGCACATCCGAGCTAGTAACCGTACAAAGTTGAAAAACATTCAAGATCCTGTACTCTATAACCTTTACAGAAGGCATTTTTTTTGATAATATGATTACTTTCCAAGATTTTGCTAATTAGAGAAAATGCAAAGTGCGACTTGCGAATACGAAAGCTTTCGCATTCAAGTACTGCATTTTTCAAAAAAATAACTTATCATATTTACAAATAAAAAGCGCATAGTATCAGCATAAAGGCGATTTAAGATAAGAGTTACCTCTGTCGTGGCAGAAATGCTGTACTAGATTGAGAAGGTGCTTAGGTTTACGTTATTTAAAATGAATGTCTTTTGGTGCTGTTTAAGTACATTTTATTTTAAAAGCATGTCATTTTAATTTAACAGTAGCTTTTAACCTAACCCGCCTAACTCTAGACGTACCTGGAAATTTGTTCAATCAGCATAAAATCACATTGCCGCATTTTAAAATTGCTACAGATGCTGGGATCGCGTTTATATAAATAAATATTTCAAAAAGGCTAAGCCTTACACCCAATTTTTCAGTATTTTGGAATTGCATTCACACAAGCATTGACAGGCAGGGTGCCTTTTCCTTATCAGAACCAATAGATTTTAAAGCGCGCGGAAACTTAATTTGAATGGTCCGTATACAATGACTTATCCTCTAATCATACATCCATACTAGTAAAAAATTTTTACCACTTCGATCACTGTAAATTATGCGTTGGTAACTGAGTCCCTAACACGCAATGCTGCCAGATGTCTCTTGGGATCTTAAGATCACGGTTTTTTGGCGCCAACTCCACAAACTCGTCACGAAAAGTGCCACTTTGACTGTTATAAAACAGTGTACTATTGACTAGAAAAAAATTCTATAATAAACTTGAATTTACTGATCATCTTGGTATATCTTATTTTTCAAATGAAGTAAACTGACAATACCGTCCCTCAAATATACCCGTACGAGACAATCCTGCTGAAGACGACAGAGGATTTACATGTAGGATATTTAAAGACAGTTTCTAGCTTTTTATACCCATTTGCTGTACGGTTTTGTTAATTGATAATATAATATACAGAATGTTCCATGTATAATGAAGCTACATGTAGGTAGGCAACACACTTTTCAGGAACGTAGTCTTGATCTTTAGTAATTCGAAAAAATTTAATAAACAACACTTACTAATATGAGTTTTAGTCATCTTCAGTATGTGTCGCCTTCCTACATGTAGTTACATTACCTTTTCATATTATTGCATTTTATTTTATAGAGAAAGACAGACTTAGCTATACTTCTCACGGACTATAGATCAATTCCTTGGAAACAAAACTATTACAGTCTTGTTACGTTTCCATTTCCATTATTAATTTATGAAAACATTTTTTTTATATCGTTGTATGATGTACTTAGTCTTGCCATACTGTTTTGAAACTCATGTTTTTTTTGCCCTTCCCATTTATTGCCGTAGACTTTTCTACATAACAATGGCCAAAATTTTTTAAAACCTCTAGTTTTGGTCACATTTGGGAGATTATCTGCCTCTAGTACGAAAGGTATGTTGTTTGCTTCTAGCCAGGTTTTGTGATTCTCGCATAATGACAAGAAGCCAAATCCGGCCAAAATATTATTTGATCATTAGCGTGATGCGTATTGATAAAATTCAATAATTTTGGCAGACATCTTTGAGTGTAGATGTTAGCATCAAAGCTTCATAGCGCCTAGAAACACCGGCCTTTGAAATGGCGCACCAAACCAATACTTTATCTTAAAATGTCGTTTTTGATTTGAGTTTCCTTTGGTCTGGACAGTTCTCTATACCGTCTGTATAGAAACCATCAGTCCTTTTGTCCACAATGGTGGTCTTGTTACCTGAGAAATGATTTCGGCGCAAAGCGCCGCAACATTCAGAAATTTTTCCCAACTGATCTTGAGTGCATTTAAGACATATACGTCTTTTACGATACTTAAGTCCTGAATTTTTTATTTCTCGTCTTACCGTTTCATATGAAGTTCTAAATCTTTGAGCTAATGCACCAACACGGTTTTTTACTCAGTGCTTTTGGTCGTTCATTTTTTGGAAAATTTAAATATGGTATTCCTTGTTCACATCCAGCTATTGTCCTATAAATGGTCACAGGAGATATACCTTGATCACGAAAAAGGTTCACAATTTAACGTTTAGACAACTGTCCAACCAGGCGATAGATACTTTTCCGAATTTCTAACTTATACGCAATTGCAGTATAAATTATTTGACTTTTGACAAGTGTCTATATAAATTCGAGTTTAAAACTTTCGTGACATACGTTATACGGGAAATAGACCTGGGGGATATGTTTGTTTGAAATAACATTAAGTTAATCGTGCAGATGGAGTTCTAAAGTAAGCATTGGTGCAAGGCCTGCCACTCCTCCTCTTTTGGTTGTCGATAGAAAAGGTCTCCCTGAGTTTCTTCAAGGTATAAGCAGTGCAGTTTCTACTTATACCTTGGATATTTTGATTGCACTCATCCTATATTCACACAGAGCTTTCACTGTACAATGCAGCTCTTTCTTTGAGCTCATCTTGGAGACTGGAAACTTGTTTACAAACCGCTAATTGTTTTTTCCCATAGCAACTGTCAACAAATCAGTAACAGATAAACTTGTTCAAAAAGCCTACCAAGATTTATACTTTTTACCATTTGAAGACGGTCTCAAAACATATGGCGAGACAAGATATTACCTGCAATCATTATTTAAATATTGTATGAACAATTTACAATATCATATTTCCTTTTCCCAAAAATAAATAAATCAAAATAACAAGTTGTGCCAATCTGACTCATTGGTTTTCACACAAAACATATTTGTATGGATCTACTTTTTGTAGACCTGTATATCAGAAACAATAATAAGGATACTTGCACAAAGCAATCGACCTTTAAAAATACCAGAAATACAAGAGTAATGTTAAACTATAGAAATGCAATATACGTCTAGAGAAATTTTATATTCTACCATATAAGTCTTCTTTGGATGGGGTATATTGTTTGCTTCTGTCCAACACTTTTTAAAGTCACCATGGTTTGGAGTATTTTCCACTGTTTCGGACTTTCGCTTCTATCAAAGCCCAGTGTCTTTCTATTGGCCTGAGTTATGGCACGTTTGAAGGATTAAAATCTTTGCCTGTAACATTTTTCTATTAGTACCAATCTAAATAGTAAATATTTTAAGCTACTATACTTTGTAATGAAAGCCAGCAATCTTTTTCTTTTTGCATTGACTGTTTTGTTACAAAAAAAACGCTTGGGTTTTTAGCCAAGATTGCCTGTTAGACCAAGATCTTTTCAAAAACCCCATTGTTTCTAATCGAGTCTCACCTCCAATGTCCATGTCCTGAAAGATAAGCATTCGATTAGTAGTAGTAGTAGTAGTAGTAGTAGTAGTAGTAGTAGCAGTAGTAGCAGCAGTTTAGTTAGTACAAGGTATAATACTGCAACTTATTTTTGTTTTCAGAAAGTTCTATATTTAATTTACCCATTGCCTTTGGTTTTCATGGAACCACTCTGGCAAAGAAATTTTTATTTCAGAGCAGGATTTTGTTCCGATGTAGTTATATTGTCTTACAGTAGATTTTGCTTTTATCTTAAAAGTCTACATTTACTTACATTTTTATGTCCAGTAGTTAATCTGCAAACACAACAGAACGGGTATGAATGAGACGCTCAAATTTTTTCACGTTACCATGTAAAATTCGCTTTGTTGCATACCTGCAACATACATAATCAGACAATTGTTTCTAATACAGTTCATATCCTTACTTACATCTTTATTAACTGATCCAAAAAAAACCTAAAAATTGTAGAAAACTTAAACCTTTGGCTTCTTTTGTTTCTTTTCTTTTAAATAATTTTCTAATAGACTGATTCTCAATTTCAACAATTTAAAGTTTATCACAATACCAACTTTCGATATCTTTGTAAATATAAAAATGTACACAAACTGCATTTTATAGAAATGTGTTTTATTACAAAATCAATTCTGCATTGCAAAACATCAAAAAATGTTATGTACAAACAGACAACAAAACAAAACAAGAATAACAATATTACTGGCAGTAACCATTAAGAAAAAGTAAAAAATCTGCAATGGAACTTATGAATTCACTGAGGTAATAGCATAAGATGCTTACATGTTAAACAGTCTGTGGAGATCATAAATAACTATTTGTGATAAAACAGTAAAATAATAAACAAAATAAAAGAAAAATTAAAATTTGAGTTAACCTAAAGACTAAATTAAAAAAAATCTAAACTTAAAAAGTGTGGTGCAGCTTAGAACCATCCTCCATGACCATGGTCGTGATGGTCGTGAGCGTGATGACCACCAGAATCATCATGATGGTGGTGATGTATTGTTTTGTAGATGGTATGTGTGTGCTTTATCGTCTTCACATTGTGGGGTATGATGATTTTGACATGTTTGCTGAAATATGAAATTCTGGGTCAGGAAACGTTCTTTAAGACAATAACAAAAACTAAATAAATAAAATAAATATTAATGAAGATAATAGAAAACAATCTGAATTTTGGGATTAAATATCAATGATGTTTGAGAAATTTCCATTTATAAATTGAACTGCACACAGTATACGTTTGTAAGATAAATCAGCACAATTTTGCTGCAAAAATGAAAACCTGCTGCAAGCCAAGTTATATGAGCCTCGGTGTTTGTAAATTTACAATATGAAAGAACTTTTGAAAATTATTGTTTAGAAAATTAAATTTTCAAGGTTGAAAATGTTCTGACAAACCAATTTAAGGTACATAGAAAATTCTATAGTAAAATAATCCTTGAAGCGTAATTTTCTATTTTAATGAAAAATTATTTTTCTGTACTATTGAAAATTAGATTTATCAGATTATTTTATAATTATTTAGAAAATTTAATTTTCCTTTAAGCAAATTGTTCAATTTTTAAATTTAAGTTTTAATTTGTAAAACATCATGTACTTACCCATGTTTACCCCCACCAGGGCGAGCGTGAGCACCAAAAATCACAAACACTACCAGAAACCACAAAAACTGAAATAGATAAAATCAAAATTATATAACCAAGTTGTATTATATTTTATTTATAGTATGTTTGCATTGAATTTATCTTATATAAGTGAATGTAGATTACCATTAGTCTGAGCTGCATGATGGTATAATAAACCAACAAAAGTACACTTTTTAAGTGAACGCTAAGTTTTAATGCTTAAATCTGTAATAGTCTTGACGCTTATATAGTTTTAAAGGTGGTGGAAGGAAGGTGAGAGACTATAATAAATTCTTATTCCACCACCGCATTAAAAAGATAGTATTAAGAATATTATTATCACAACTCGGGCAGAACGAATGAAATTTCACCTTACTCTCTATTTTATCTAAATGGTTTTAAATAATGTTTTCATTAATTATCTCCTCTTTTAAGAATTGCAAAATTCTAATTATTGCACGGAAATGTTTAGTAAACATAATTGTTAGTTTTAAATATTAATGATATTTTATTTTTAATTTGATTTTAGATTAAATGTCATAAACCGTATTGTTAAATTAATTTGGCGAATTTTAAAATTCTGCAAATTAAAATTGCTTTGCTCTGCTAGCTAACAATTAAATTTAACGAGGTTAATCCACTCATTTGTAATAAATAATAATACTAATAATTAAGACAAATGCAAACAAACACTTTTACAGAATATACATGACTTTTTCATAGGATGCATCGTTTTTGAGTAAAATGGAATTTTCTCAAGTTCTACAATATCAAAATTTTTTTAGTACAAGATATCAGATAATTCAAGTACAAGAGATTTAAAAGATTCCAAAATCAAACACTTAAGTCTTTTATCAATTAATTACACGACAACATCGCATACTGCTAGAATAAAGTTGGGATATCTAAGGCAATGACGCAGATTAATATTAGAAGATTGTTAGCCACCTACATCTTGCAATTTAAGTCCTTCAAATTATTCTTTATTTCTATTCCTCAAGAATACTACTTTTATAACGCCAGCTCACAATTTGAAGGTCTTACAAGAGCGTATAGTTCAAGCTGACCAACTGGTTTTTACCAGACATCTTCAGCACTTTGCAGCTCACTATTACCGCTTGCAATCGAGAAAAGCAGAAGCCAAATGACTTGCAACTCTCTTTCAATACCGCCTCTGCCTATACAATACTGCAATTAGAATAAATAAAAATATTCACCTGACCAACGGAGACATCATTCAATATCTGAATGTCGAAAACCCTTACACATTTTTAATGCCTCCATCGCTAAGAAAACCCTTCGCACAACTTTGATGAATTTGTCATTCCCAGCTGTCGAGAAAAATCCATGCTTACTGTCCTAATTCTCATGTACTTCTTTGATGTCTTCAGAGAGAAGGTCGCAAAATTACAAGCACTTGATCAAGAGACCAAGAAGACCATGAACACAAACCGTATCTTAGAGCATTATTTTGGACAGTTTATCAAGGTTCACCAGATCACGGAAAATGGGGCATTTCTGCTTCAAGCGGCTGGCAGAGCTGCAGAAAAGTTCGGGCTTAAAGACCTTTTACTATACCACTTTCTCGCTGACGACGTTCTCAACGTTGAGGACCGTGTGGCAGTTGTTGACTCTAAAGTCAGAAAGATGAAAAACCATCTAATACTAGAACATATGAAACAGATAATGCATTTGTAATTCTTTCGCCTCATAGATATATCGTTTGCCTGAAGCTCCAAACTAAGGTAATTCAGCTGTCTACTTCTTGTAGAGCGTGTAAGGTCTATTCCAAGACACTGATGTACTAGCATATTTCTTGTACGCAGTGTCATTGTAGATTCATCCAGTGGTCTATTTTTACCTCAGACAAGCTCGAGCTTGGCCGACTGTATTCAGGATGTGTAGTAAAATTAATCATACTGACGATAGTCCTTGGAGAATTAAAACCTGCTCTTAGGCAAGAATTTATTGTCAGTCCTATACGCAAGATAATGACGGCCTCCTGTGCTGCAAAGTTGGCTTCCTCCACATATTAAAGGCACATTATAAAGCCTTGCATGGGGCAAAATTTTTAGTCCGACTGGGGACAAACTTAACGCGGTCCGTGAAAAACCCGATAACTTATTGTTTGGCCTGAGAGGTCCAAGCAACCCGAGAACCTTGAGAAATCCAAAAGTCCCGACAGACTCGTATGACCCACCAAGTTCAAGAGATCCAAACAGCCCGATAGACCCGAAAAGTCAAGAAGTCCAAACGGCCCAACAGAAGCCTGAAGGGTCAAGAAGTTCAAAAAGTCTGACAAGTCCAAACGGCTCAAGAGGTGCGAACCGTGTTGGAAGAAGCCTGCAAGTGATTGAGGGACCTTCTGACGTGAATGACTGGGGTTCTGTCCTTTCCGTAAGACAATCGGAGAGAGGTTTCTTGTATATAACAGCTATTCCAGGTAAAATAATGAAGATAAGTTTTAGTTGCGGCGTCATTCAGCTAGAAACTGCTCTCTTACGCAACGTTAATTGTTTTCCATCAGTTTCGGTGTCTTTTTTTACGTTTTTTACCTCATCTTAAGTTAAGCTTGAAGTAGAATCAGTCAAAGTTAGCATGCATCTTTAAGATAAAGTTTTCTTTTTCTGCAAAACTCCATTAAAAAAAATGTTTGTTTTGCTATAAGAAATCTATCCTATAAATTTGTCGGGGTTGTTATGAAACAATCTACATACAATTCAATTTCTGCCAACTCATCAATGATTAGAACAGTCAAAAGAGCTCTAACGATAAAAGCAGTTTTTTGTTCAAGTTCAAGTTTAACCCAAAACATTGATCAAAATAAAAATCAATGACAAAGTAAGCAAACAAGCTTGTGCTATTTTTGAGCAACTGAAGTTTGTACATACGAGAATTGAGAAACTTCCTGGTGTATATAATCGTTTCCTCCGGTACAGTATCTTTGGTCAAATGTTCTTTGATTCAAATTGTTCCTTTTTACATAATTTCCAACCTTTGAGGTTACGTAACGTTTATTGAACAATACTAAAACACAGTAATTTTCGAGGACGATTTAGGTTTGAGGATCGTTGCATAAACCTATTGTGTTTAAAATATTGTATCTTGGAAACATGAAGAAAAAAAGCTAATTCCTTCAATTTTTTGAGCACTCGTCTGCTTTCAGTTTCAGCAGAAAAATTGCATGTAGAACAACAACATATGGAAACTATTTCATGCTACCAAGCTGTGAACCAATAGACTATAGAACTAATAGACCAGGAAAGTAGAAATTTAATCCGACGTTTACAAATTAATACAGATATACTATAAATAAAAGAATTATTATTGTCTCTCATGACAATAATTCTTTTAAAATTTTAAATAAATCACATAAGTATTAACTATACATAATAGCCTACTATGGGTTAGTCTATTATTAATAGAATAGAAGAAATCAGTTTTGCTTCTAGGTGTGATAGAAAAAAAAACAAAAAATTTGCTTTTTGTAAAACAAAGAATGTTCGTTCTCTGAATGAATCCAGTTGGTTGATTTAATTTGTGTAGTATCAAAAGAAATAAACGTATACATAAATATCATTAATTACGTTTCGAAAGTATAGGAAGTGTTTGATAAAGTCGTTACTAAAACAGTTTACCTACCACATATAATTGGATAAGTGGTTTAAAATATTTAAAAAAAGAACTTCATTTCCTGTTCAAACTACAGATATATGATGATGACAAAACTAGTTATTTGATTTGCACGGACTTTTTCTTACCCAATGTAAAAGTTGTAAAAAATTTACTTTTACATTTTGTTTATGAAGAAGATATCATTTAAAATTTTTAACATGTGGGAATATTTTTCTATTTTCTGGCAGAACAAAATGTTTCTGTTTGTACAATAAAAATTTAAAAGAAATTAATCACAAATTTTTTTATATTTCATATTTCTTCGCTAATACGTAATTTAACAATATCCAATAAAAATGTAAACTATGTATCTAGACAAGTCATAATACATTATAACAGACTACAGTTAACTTAAAACAATTAACACAAATTTTAAGTAGTCAAGATCATGTTTTTTTGCTTTCTTTTCTCAAAATAACCCTGAAAACTATAAATTACACGTGCTTTCTAAATATAATCAGAAGTAAGAAATTACTTAGTTGTTGCTAATCAACATCTTAATTATGATCTACTGAAGAAGCATTTAAAAACTGCTTAACAGATGAATATTAATTGTGCTGTAGGTGAAAAGCGTTACAAATATCAAAGCATAGTATTGTTTGTATACCATCTATTTAGTTATTCGTTAGAAGCGCTTATTAAACATGAAAAAAACCGTAGCCTATTGTTTTTATCTTTAACTGTTTGTTTACTATTAATTTATTTTGAATTTCTACAAGGAACTTTATTAGATACTTTAGTGTGCATATTAGCGATTTATGAAATGCTAAGATCTTGTTTTCCATCTAATTAAATGAAGAAAAATTTTTAAATTAAAGGAACGTATTCATCTGTTAACTCTTTAATGATCAATAACAATCTCTCATTTAACACTTTTCTGTTTTACTTCAAGAGTCGTTGCCAAAAAGGCTGTTACAGGCTATACGCCCTTTCAGTCATGAAAGAAAAAAAAATCATAGTTTAGATTTTAGAAACATAGCTCTGTAATCGCAAAATGTAACATACCAGGGTGGTCTGAAAAGTTTCCGACTTCAACGTGAAGATGGCAGCACTCGTAAATAAAAGCTACTGAATTTCGTTGTTCATCTGTTGACAGTTACTCACCAAAGTTTTAGCCAATTTGGACGCGCAGTTTTTATGTAACAGTCGTTCGCAAATAAAAGATGAGTTGTATTCTGTGTATGGGGACTCTGCACCATCATTTACCACAGTGAAATTTTGGGGTGCTGAATTTAAACGTGGCCGTAAGAGCTTGGGAGACGATGAACGTTCGGGACGTCCAAAAACTGCAATTACCGACGAAAACATCGCCAAAGTTCACCAAATGGTGCTAGACGACCGCCGAATTAAAGTGAGAGAGATAGCAGAGGTTATGAACATGTCAAAAGAACGTGTTTGTCACATATTAAATCAACATTTAGGCATGAGAAAGCTGTCCGCGCGTTGGGTGCCGCGTTTGCTCACGTTAGACCAAAAACGTGTTCGAATGAATATTTCCAACGCTCTTTTG
>VTPC01003610.1:122882-151413 GCA_011009095.1 Ignelater luminosus | reverse complement strand
TTGTTAGATTGGAAACTTTTCAGACCACCCTCGTAATAAGGATAGGGGAAAGTTTTCAATGTCTGACGCGGTAGGTTCGGGAAAAATTTTTGCCGGCTTAACCACCACAGGAGGGAGCAAAAGCAACCACGAGAAATTAGATTCTTAATGACGAGCTAATTCTTGAAACAGAAAATTATAAAGTTTGCGAGTACGGAAACTCGGATTGGAAAAATCCTGTTAACTAATAACCCTAACTAGAGGGTTTTGGGATTGCTAGGTTTTTGTTTGGAGGCTGAGACGGTGTGGGCTATCTTGGGCTAGTGAGATATTTTTCGAGTATATTGTGAAGGTCGCAAGAAGAATAATGGAAAATTGTTTAAGCTTTCTCGTGAGTCTGCTTTGTCATTTACAAGGATTACCGATTTTCGGAGGTGCCCTTAGAATACTATTGAGAATGACGGTTTAGTTCTACTTGATTTGCCTCTTCGCGAAGCTTTCACTCAAAACTGCGAGTCTGGCGTCTGTCTCGCCAACTTGTTAAGACAGTCTTCTGCTTCCTACGCAGTGATTCAAACCAAAGATGAGTCGAACAAAGGTTTTATAACTATGGATGGAATGACATGCTGAAATGCCACCGCAAGAAAAGGACGAAAGAAAGCTTTTTGAATGGACATGCCACAGCATCGCTTGCTTTCTTGCCTCTAGGAAAAAGCTTTTGAAAATGTGATTCCCAGGTTAATAGTGATGGGGATATGTTCTATCGTTCGAGACTGGCACTGTCTCAAAAGCTTCACTTGGGACTTGTTGGGATTTGGTCTGATTCTTTTCCAGTCGCACGAGGTAAGCAACGCCAGAAACGGTTAATAATGCCCAAAGCGCGGTGTAGTCAAAGAATTGAATCAGAATAGCGGTTCTATTTATCATGACAGAAGAAGATCAACAAGGATGCAAAAATGGTAGATCCTTGTAATACATCAGCTCGCAAATTGTAGGTCTTAGGTCTCTTACCCGGTGTTGCCGATGAGTAATGAGACTGCAAATTACTAGTACAAATTAAGACAAAATCTCAGCAATGAAGAACTTTTTATAAAAACCTTGCTCTGTTGGTATGTTGTATCGGGAACCATGGTAGATATACCCTGGTTTAATCTGTATTAAAACGACTGAAGGATGGCGACTGTGATCATGAATTATTTAGAATGTCTTTCTAAGATGTTTAGATAGGCAATGGGACTATAAAACAAGGAGTCGTTGTGATTTTCGTTATGGTTGGGAAGCATAACCACTCGTGCTGATTTTCACGAAAAGGGTAAGTAATCCCAGAGAATGCAGTTATTGAAGATGGTCGTGGACAACTTGGAGAAAATGGCACAGGGCTATACTGATCAGACAATAATGTCTGAGGAGAAGCTTTTGCCGGCTGTTTTTTCTACCTGGGTGGAACGAGGAATTTCCGGTGACGACGAGTTGGAATTTGTTACGAATTGCATTGTTTACACGTTGAAGGCAGTGTAGGTCAAGACCGTGGTCATCGGTGGACTGGTATATTTCCTCCAGAAATTGACGAATATTCCTTACTTCTGGCCTTTGTAATTATATGATTGTTGTGGTAAAGGTAAGTATAGCTTTGTTTTTTTAACCTGCCATGATCCAAGAGTTTTTCTAGCACAGACTTTTTATCGGTGATCTAGGTAGAAACTGAAAATAAAATGAAATCATATTATATGTACTATCGCGGCAAAAAAGCCGAGACACACTTGTCTGACGATACGTGGGTTCTAACAAAATTTCTCTCTTTTGCATCAGGCTTTAAGATGAATTTGTCAGTTCAATTAACAAGGTACTTACTTACATAATAGTTTTACTTAAACTGAAAGACAGATTTGTAAGGGGTAACTTTAAAACCTGTGTGGTGCCCCGGTTTTTTGCCGTGATAGTACATAAGGTAAAAATATCGTTTCTCACAATGAAGTCAAACTTGTGTAATAGCAGACTTGTTGATGTTTCTATATTTTTACAAAACTTAATAGGAGCTTCTTGTATTGTTTTCCTTTAGTAAAAATCTATGAAATTCTGGAGTTGCGCATGTTTTCTCAGGTGTCGTCATTTTGTTTTGCGGAGAAGGCAATTTTGGATTTTAACTGACCATGTAAAATTTCTTTTCTGTCTATGTAGTTTTCATAAATAGCTTTACGTATATTAACACGAAGGCAACCTTTCGAATCGTACTAGGCAACCTTTCTGTAACTGAATTACAGAAAATCGATTCGTATATATAAAACAGTAACAATAAGCTATCAAATAGTAGAAAAATTCTTTTGGCGTGTTTTGTACAAAAATACGAGAAATTGAAGGCCCTTGGCAACTTATCGACCAAATACTCTATGTAGAAGATCACCATCTTTCTTCACGATTCTGTTGATATTTCGAGATTTTCCATGTTGAATGAATTTCCTAAAGAAAGAACATTGAACATCGGCCGGAAAAAGCTAGCGTTTTCGCTAAGGAAGAAATGTCAAGATTTTTAATAAAAGCACCGTATGAGAAATTTTTGATTCATAAGGTAGATTCTATCAATTGCAACAGATAAACATTCTACCATAGAAGGGAAGAGTTGTACAACATGGCCGTTGAAGATACAGAAGATCGTGGTGAATTTATTTTGGGGAAAATTTCTAAAACAAAGATGCACATTCTGCGATCATTTACCATTACCAACATAGAAGATGAGAAGATTCATTGTTTGCAGATTCTTCGTAAATATTTCAAACTACGACCATATCATGCCAAGTCTTCTCGCCTATTTCTTAATTAGTATACTGTTTAAGTGGTGGAAAAGGGACGATTGGCATTTGGCCTTCAGAAATTGTGGAAAATGTAAAATTGCAAGATTCAGCCAGTTATTGATTTGGATAAATAAGGGTGTAGACACATTAGGGTTGAAGAGCCATGGAGGCTGGAAACTATGTTGAAGACAAAAAGATCTGTAGATTATTACTCTCTACGGTTTTTATGTACCTCTGGTACACTTTTTCATGTTTTCACAAATACGCAACCTTTGCTGCTCTATGTCCAAAAACTATTAAAACACCTTGTATATTATTTTAATTAAAAATAGTTTTACCTTCTTTTGCTATAATATTAAATTACGACACCTATGTAAAC
The DNA here is from genome assembly GCA_011009095.1 of Ignelater luminosus. Classification (NCBI taxonomy): domain Eukaryota; kingdom Metazoa; phylum Arthropoda; class Insecta; order Coleoptera; family Elateridae; genus Ignelater; species Ignelater luminosus. Next base: position 148,266 of record VTPC01003610.1, on the reverse strand, counting down.
TGTATTTATTGTAACAAATTGATTTACAGAAGTAAGACTAGACTTGTTCATACATTTTTAAAACATATTGTACTAGTTTTGGTAAAGTATTGTTAAGTAAACAAAACAACAAATCTTAGCTAATTTTCATGTACTAATAAGGAACCAGACACTACAGCACTCAAACCCATTTCAGATCTTCCAGCCCTGACCGAATCCGAACGTTTTGCTGAAATATAAATTTCACCGAAATCGTCTTCTGGATACTTAGCAGTTACTATGTCATTACTGGAAATATCCCCTTGATCACTACTACGACCTTTCTTTTTGCCCTTAACTTCTTCTTGAGGTTTCACAGAGATTTCTTCAATGTAAAATTGTGCATCTGAAGAATTACTTGCCAATACAGGCTGTTCTGGACATGGGAAAGTTTCAATTCTATTATTATAAAATCTGGTTGTGCAATTTTTTGCATTGAAACTTTTAAAACCGCCACTTTTAAAATTTATTTTACTTGAGCTATTTTTAGATTTATTTTCATTGATGGTTCTTTTATTGATTTTGGAAATTTGAGGAATTGGTACCCAAGAGGTCGTTGGAGTCACAGTAACGACTTTTTCAGGACTCATTGAAAACGTCGAATGATAATAATATTTAACACTTGTATCAGTTTCTGACGTTCTATTATATCCTTCTGTTGGAGTATTGAAGTGATTCTGATCATAAATTCCATATCGATAGTAATCGGGATCACTGTACCGTCCACCTTCAATCGTTTTTGCTCTATCGTTTAAATTATTTTCTGGGAATTTTATTTGAGATTCTTGATGATGTAGGAAGTTATCATTTACAGGAATTCTATTGTCTCTGTAAATATTGTACAAAGGACTTGGTGGTGGACTACCACCAGTTGCACCAGGACTAGGTTCTCTTAAAGGATAGTCTTGGACTGGTTTTCCTGGTGATGCTAACCGCCATCTATTTCCTACTGCCCATGGTCGTCTAGGTCTAATAATTTGTTTGTTACGTACAGGTTTTGGAGCTTTCCTGATTAATTTATGTTGAGGTTGTTGGAAATTATATCTTGGATATAGAAAATGAAGTACTTGAGGTATGTTTGGTTTGTTTTCTAAAAGACCCGTTGTGTTTAAACTTATCAGTGCTACATCTTCCTCTTTTCGATAATGTAAATTATCATAACTGTTAACATAAAGGGGATCGTTCGTGAAAACATCAGATTTCTTGATAATGCTAACCTTAAAAGGCAGACACTTTTTAAAAAATTTCTTAATTTTCTTGATTCCTTTATTATTTTTCATCTTCTTTTTATTTTTATTTTTATTTTGCTTCTGTTTTAAAACTGTAAACAATTGAAGGTTAGGTTGTTTCTTATGTTTCTCATATTCTTCTGAATCTTCTTCATCATCTTCATCAAAATCACCATAATGGGCAAATTGCACAGGATGGTGAGAAATTTGTAAAGGTTGTAGTGGCTTATAGATTGTTTGAGGAACAATCATATTAAGTGCAGAGGCGGCATGTGGAATTAATTCCGGGTTAAAAAAATATAATCGTCGATTTGGAATCAATTTTCTACGATGAGGGTTATTACTGTAAGTCATGAGACTGTTAGAAATGACAGTTTAAATAATTAATTGTACTTACCTAATGCAAAAGCTATATCCTACAAGGCACAACACTAATAACACAGTTCCTCGTTGATAAAACATTTTTTCTATTGAAACCCATGGCAAAAATGTCGTAATTTCTGTGTTCCTCCAACTTTATATATCAAAAATCCTGTTTTAAAAATGTTTTTGCACTTGATTCCTACTTAAATACCGGATTTTTCTATTCTCTTTTGTTAAAATGTAGTAATACTGTTATAAAAACGACAACAACGAGTATACCTATTTTTGTGGTAACCTAATTATTTCAAGTTTAACATACTCAACAACTAGATTTTTGAGTAATTACATTTTTAATGTGCGTTAATGAATAAATGCAACATGAATTTTTAATAATTTATATTTATTTTAATTATATAGTTAAGATACTTAAGACACTGAAAAAATTTAGATGAATAAACTGGAATTTTCAGAATTCATTTATTATTCTCACTGCTGTGTTAGCCGCAGCTATACCGGTATCCAGACAAGTAAAGTATAGATAAAGAGAATCATCATACTAATTTATTTTTTCAAGTTTCGTGCTGCAAACAATCTCATTTCTAATAAATTTCTTATGATCTTGCTAACTTGTTTGTAAAAACTTTTCTAAGAAAATTGCGATCAAGTTAATGGAATTTTTAGTAACCAATTTCTCAATGGGAAAACCTTTATTATAAATTAAATATTTCAAATAAACAATTAAAATATGAATTACCAGCTTATATCTTAAATTACAATACAACATATAATTCTCAATAAATATTAAATAATAATAATAATATTAATAATAATAATGCAGTCTTCATGTCAGTCTTAAGAATTAACAATTAAGCTCCTGTAATTCCTTCCATTATGTTTCTTTATAGATAAGAATTCTCAAGATTTAATAATAAATAAATATTTAAGTACATTTTATTAGTCTTGGGGGTTTTTAATTTGACTCAGGAACACACTTGATTCTTGTGGCCTTTCATTATCCATATTTGACGATATCGGGCATAAACATGGCACTAATTCGACATTGTGAATATTACTCATTGGAGAGAGTTGAGCCTGAAGCGGCACTTGAATTGGTATTGCTGGAACTTGTACTGGTACAGATGGTTGTTGTTGTTCTCCATTGTTTGCTGTAACATAAGTTTGTGATTGTGATGGAGGTGCTTGAAGTAATCTTTGGTGGTAATATGTTACTGGATATGTTTGATATGGACGAATTGTTGAACTGTAATTAGAAAAAAAATTGTTATTTTACAATTTTTGAACAATTGGAATGGTTTACTCAATTTTTCATGTTTTTGTTCTTTATCAAAACAATTACCCCTATTGTGTTCACTTCGAACCTTTAAATTTATAATTTGATGTTTTTGCTCTGTATTTACGGTACGAACGTACATCTAAACATTTTTTTATAGGTAACTAACCATGAAAAAGGCAAAATTTAGCGTGTATGTAGGAAAAATTATGGCTTCCATTTTCTGGGGTGCTAAGATGTTACTGATTGGATTACCTTCTAAAAGATCAAATAATAACAAAAGGGTATTATGAAAACCTTTGGACTATCTACCTTTTTTTTGACTCATTTTTTTCTTTAAAATGCTATGGAACTATCTTCAGAAAAAGTTCTATGGCGCTCAGGCTGTAGACTTTTTTCCATCAATTCCATTTATCAAAGGATTCGTTCATTTGGGATTCATTCCTATCAAGGTGACCTTTTACAGCTGAACGTCAATGTCAAAGTTTGAAATGGTGTAACAAAAGATTAAATTAGAACAGTAAATAATATTTCGTTTTGTTTAGGCATGCGAAGACAAACTGTTGCTAGTTTTGTTCCCAGAGCTACGGCTCAGCCTCTTAAAATTATGGTTTTGGCTACTTTTGGTTGTGGCATAACATGTTAGGCCCAAGATGGAATAATGTACCCTACTCTCCTGACACTCTAACTCAATTTCGAAATGAGGTACAAGAAGAAAATCCAAATCATCTAATTGGAAGCATCCCAAGCAAAATTAGAAAGTGTGTTAGATAACTAGAAGGACCTAATCTGGTTATAACTCATTTAAATACCCTTAGACTGCAACATGGACCATGGGCTAATCGTCAAAGGTGATATTCTTCGTTTGAATTGTAGACTGTTGCTAACAGCAGGTGTTTTTATATAGAATAGTAATAATAGATGACGGTTGGTTAATAACATTAGTAAAAATATTTATAATTATCTGAGAAAAAAAAGGAAGACCTCAAAAATGCCAAGAAGAAAGAGGTTACTAGACTTGCAATAGCGATGAATCACAATTCCGAAAAGCATAAGAGACAGATACGAGCGAGAAAAGAAAAAAATTTTACACATAGTAGCGCTGACATACAAACAACTACAAAGACTCATATACTGTGAAACTCCACAAGTACGTTGTATTTTACGGAAAGTGAAAATAATAAAAGACTAAAAGATGCTAACATAAAAAAAATTTTAAAATCGACAAATTAACATAAAAACGCAGGAGGAGCAGCAACTCTATTGAACTTGTACGCCGCGCCCCCCAAAAAACTCAATATAACCGGAATCAAACATTGAAACTAAATCACCAAAAAAAACAAACGAAAAGTAATATAGAGAAACAAAACTGGTAGTGGGAATCCCTAGCGACGTTGCGTTGTTACAAACCAAAATAAACACCCATCAGATGATGGATGTATTTGGTAAATATGTTGCCTTAGCTTTATAACAATGACCAAAAATGAAGAATGGATATAATAGCGATCTTGGATAAATATGGAAATGAAAGTGATTGATTTTTTTGTTCAATAATATAAATAATTAGAAGCAAAATAAAAACTATGTAAGAAAAAAATTGCAGTGTTATTTAAATTTGCTGATATTACTCTCATGGTATGGTATCACTTTGTATTGTCACCTTCCTAACACAAACATCAAATTTTATCAAAATAATACTTTTTTGGTGTTGTAATAGCGTTTAGAATTAAAGATTGCAGACTGGATGAAGAGATTTCGGATTAGTTGAGTTGTTCCTGTGGTTTTAATAACAAATATTGGAAAGGGCAAATATAGCAGGGACGTACAACAAACCTACACAAGGCTGATTTTTTTAACTTTCTGTCTAGTTATATTCATATTTGAGGTTCAGATGTGTCGGATTTTTCAAACGGATTGGACAATCAAATTTTTCGGTCTTTTTTAATCAATCAGGTTTTTTGAGCTATTTAGGTTTCTCCAACTGAACCAACTGGATTTTTCAAGTCAATTGCATTGAATTGGCTTTCTTTGTGAGAAAGAAAATACTTAAGAACGTTTTAAAACTATTGAAAATTAAATAATGTGACAAATCCTAGAAAACAACGTCTAGCATTTGGTCACAAAAACCCTTGATTTAAACTTGAAGTATACTCATTTAAATGCTGTTTAACTTACTTTTCTCACGAGTTTTACAATTTCTAAGTTTCACAACGCTTTTGTATAAATTTGAAATTGAAAACTGGTAACTACATGGTTCAAAGATTACAACAATCTGGCAAAAATGTCCAAACAACCTGTATTGCTTAGAGCAAGTTGGCTAAAGAATTGGAGACACTTAGATGACGTAAAACGACCAATACTTTTTGCAAGAAGATCTTGTCCTAGAAAGTCTCTGATTATGAACTGCCTTGAGACTTTGAAATTCGCCAGTTTTATGGTAGATCTCATAGTAGTAAATTAATAAATAAGAATTCAAACATCTAGGAAGTCTGGTATAACTGGGTTGATTTTTTATAATTGAAAGGTAGATGCTTGGATACTTATAGTATATACCTGCCATCTAACGCACAGAAGTATTTTAGAAAGTTCTATTTAAATTTTGTTAGCAGTCTTGGATAAATGAAAGATAAACATTTGAAAATAATTGTGCAACAGTCTTTAACAATCTGATGCACGAGAAGTAAACACAACTACAAAAACAAACAAATAAAAAAACCATTGAACGCAGATTTAAATTCTAAATTCAAATATTTAGGATTCTATGTATATATCAAAGTTGACGCTATTTCCTGTAAAATCAGAAACGATTGACACCCTGTATAGCTTAATGTTGTCTTGTTTCTATGCTAGATTCCGTTCATAAATAAAGTATTGGCAGTATTTTTCTCTACGACAGTGTTTTCAGAATTTTTTAAAACGTTTTCGGCCCTGCTTTTTGAGAAATTCAAATTTGAGAAAATTTTAGTGACCTTGAAACCAAAACTTATGGTTTATAAAATCAATGCAAAGTGATTGTGGCTTGCTTCCCAAAATTCAAAGCCCTGTAATTAAAATCTAGAATTTAAATTTTTAATGAGCACCTTAAGGGTGCGCTACATTAAAAAAAATTAAAAATCTGATTTTGTATCATTTTCATTCTAATGAAGTTTGCAAATATAAATTTTTTAAATTAATTAATTAAAAAAAATTTCTGCATAAGTTGTCAAAAGAAAATTTAATGTAAGTTAACAGTTACTCAATTTGAATTTTTTTTTCTGTAGTTAGAATGCAAGAATACAAATCAAATACTGATTTAGTGAAAGTGATCCGATATTTGTGAAATTTTGTATATAGTCATAATTTCATATTCTGAACAATTTTCCTTAATAACATTTTGCCGTATTATTGACCGAAATGGCACTTTGCTTCAACATAAAATCGTTTTTTCTCATTGTCATGACCGTCTTGGATTTTAAAAACTAAACATGTGCTTGAAATTCTTTTCAGACCAAGTAGGGCGGTATCCAAAATACCAAAACGAGATTCAAACATTTTTGATCAATTATTATTATTGAAGTCAATCCAGGGACACACTGTATATTTAAAAAAAAATAAAATAAAAAATTTTAAAGTTTTATAGAAATAACATTGATATAGTAAAATCAAACTACAAAATTCAATTTAAATTAAACTTCGCCCTATTTTAAACTTAAGTAGCTAAATTGTTAATTGTTGTAACTGTTGAACTATAGCAGAGAATTTTTATTTTATGCACAAAATTCTCAAGAGTGTAATTTACAAGATTTAAATATTCCTCTTGGCTTACTAGTGGGTATATCAAGTTCCTTACAACTTTTTTCCTGGCATCATCACATCATTAAAACATACTTAAAAAGAAACACGAAAACGACTAGATTTATAACCTCGTATAGTTATGAGAACGTCAAATAAAATTTCTCCAATAATATCTACAAAATAATGTGAAATTCCCATAAGAAATTTAGAATAAAAATGCATTTCAACATCATTAAAAAATTTCTCTCAGTGCATCTTTCTTAAAAAGGTAACACCACACAGATGTTTGATGATAGATAGCTAAAGAAAGTGTTATCGAATCTGTTACACGAATGTTAATAACTGACTGTTACTTCCTGGATGTATCGATGTATCATTTTTTTTTTATAAATATGCAACTCTACTAGTTTACGAACCAGAGATTTTTAGTTCGTGCAAAGATTTATTTCCGTTTTTTCGTTTATATCCGCTTCCGTTTCTATACTGATTAAAATTTAAACTGGAGTGAACTTTTTCCTCATATATAAAAATTAATTAAATTAGAAAAAAAAATAAATTTAAAAAACTTACGAGTCAGATGAGCCCCAATTAATAAAAAATGCAGTAGCACATGATGAGCAAGCTATTACAGCACCGAAGAAAATCTGTAATGAAACAGAAAAAAATTACCCAGTCATCATTGCTGTTTGTTATTCTAATTAGTATGGATTCATTCATTAAAAAAATCTTTAATTTGATTACATTTAATTTAATTTCTTATTTTCAAGGGAAATAGTTACTAACAAAAACTAATTTATAATAATAAATCAGTACTTACAAGTATCCTACTGCAGGTAAACATTTTTTAATGCACAAAGATATAAAAACTAATCTAAACTTGAACACAGCACAGTCAAAATGATTATAATGAGATGAGACGCCGCAGGAGGGTTTTATACGCCACGGTTAAAACCCTTGCCCGCGCCCTTTATACACCTGAACTATCCTGTACAACTACTCACCCAAAAAGTCTAAAGTTAGATTAGATTAGGAACAAAATATTTTAAGTAGTTCTTAACTAAACAAAAAGTGACTTGTTTAAAGCTTATTAGGTGGACAAAAACACAGAGAAATGTTGTCGGAAAATATTTTTCAGTTTAACAGCTATGCGTTAAGATCTACGTTGTGACGTTTTAGTGATTGACTGTAATGTCTTCATTATTTACGTGAATGCTTTTAGTAAAATCAAATGTTTTTTATTTTTTGTAAATTTAAACAAATCAACAAAATGAATCTATGCAATAATGTCTAGTTAATACAGTTCTGTACTTCGTGATAATGTTCCTCTATTAATAGTTTCATGCTTTTAATTCAAATTGTTTCAATTTTTTAAAACTTCCCATAAGTAAAAAGTAAGAGATCTTAAGATCTGAAAAAGTTCATACTTCTGCTGATACGTAAATAAAATCTGTTTTGATTTCTAACCTCTTCAATGTAAGTCGTCAAGACCAATAATGTGGAACATGAACTGGTTATAGTAAATTTACATTCATCAATATTGTGTGTACGTTTATGGATCTATAGTACATTAGTTATCTGAACCTAGGATCCACGGCCCAGCCAAGCAGTCAAGGCCTGTCATCCACTTAACAAACTTCTAACGAAAGTCTTTGAATTTTCATTTATTATTATTTGTCATCCCAATAAAAAATGCAGGAGTTCAATAAACTCATATTCAGCATGGCATCGGTCAAAAATAATTAAAACTATCTAAAGTAAATCTAAATAAAATTAACAACGTTTGGTTGTCCGTCCGAACTCATATTTCTAAGTATAGCTGATCAAAAGTATTCTCGGTGTCTTTGGTTCCATTTTAATCGTGTTACCTTTTGTAGCTCTACATTCTATAATAGTTCTGTCAGTTTCTGTGCTTTGACAGTGTTTCTAGGTATTTGTGTTAAATTAAGGCGAGTTTAATAATTCTTTGATAAGTTCCACGGTGGTAAACCAACTATGATCGATAATCTTTCCAATCCATTTTCTCCAATGGTTTTTTCCAATAGTTTTTTTTTCTAATGGCTTTTTCCATAAGTTCTTTTTTCCAAAACATTTTTTCAATATTAACCTAACCTAACCTATGGAATCAATATGAAGTTATGTTACAACGTTTTTCGAGGACCAACAACGTATCCAAGGGTTGGCACAACAGATTTTAAGTGGTCGTGGCGAAGAATCGCCCGAGTTCATCCACGTTCCTATCTGAACTTCAAAAAGAGAGCAAGAAGATACAGAAGCGATGATCCGCAAACTTGATATAGGCCGCCGTATCAAGAAATCAGGGCCAAAAAAATTGAGGAATAAATCTACAATGTAATTTCTAAATTTGAAGAGCGAAGCAAAAACATAGAGGAGTACCTCAGATCGGTCGGTCACTATATTCAGTTTTGGTACTATCAGTTGTTTGTTGACACTATCAGTACAATTTTTGATGTTTGGAAACAATGACCTTGTACGCTCTGGTAGTAGTTTTTTCCTGGATATGGTCTAACATTTCTGAAAGAAGTAAGAACTCAACCAACGTTGAGAATTCTTCTTTATAAACTGAAGAATTCAAGAAATCTTTGCTTTTGTATTTCTCAATTTTTCGTTGAATCTTCCTGATTAGTAAATCAAGTCTTTTAGCATTGCATTTCTTCATTTCTTCTTTTATAACGCTTTGGAATATTTATTAACCAAACGGTACAATTTTTGCCTTTGGCCTTCTCTTTGTTATAAATATTATCAAGACTGGAATCAATGTTTATGATTGTCTACCTTCATTCCATCCTTTAAAATATCTGCGTTAGTTACAATATTTTCTTCTCCACTGTTTGAATGATGAATAGACAGACGCTGTGCTCAGTGCTCACCCTTGGGCACTCAAAATTTATTTATTAGTGTTATAGCAGTTAGTCTTCATTTCAACCCATGAATTAAAATTCTATGGCGGGAAAACGGAACATGATGACAAGTGGAAAAGATAGAATGATGTAAAGTACGTCAACGTGGTAGATGATCTGCAAGACCGGAGGCCCAAAAACTCCAGCGAGAATAGTAAACTGGATTTTCTAGTGATAAGGTGGTAAAGCAGAACGTCAACTGACGTTTTTATTCTTTTGCACAACGCATGACACTGGTCAGCCTGCAATATTCACGTATGTCGACGTTCCTTTGGTGTAATAGGAGAAAATGTTGCAGGCATGAAGCATAAAGTGTTTGGAGCATCGACGACAAATGCAAAATTATTGAGTTGGGATGATGGCCTGGACAGTAGTGGTAAAGAAAAACATATTCAACGAACTCCAAACGAGACGTTACTGAATTTGCAAAGTCTGTCTGCCTGTCTGTCTGTCTGTCTGTCTGTCTGTATGTCTGTCCGCATTTTTTGTCAAATTCTGAAATTTTGACTTCAGATTTGAATTCTACATCAAAAACTGAAGACAACGTAGTATCTTCGTTTTTTGATAACGCTTCGAAAACATGGCGCCAGAAATGGGAAAATTTTCAGAAATTCTTTTTACTTTAGAATCGTATTGTACATCAGAAAATAAGAAAAACGTATAGTTTTAGTTTTTTGGTATCACTTCGAGAACATGGTCAAAATGGCATGCAATGCAATTGAGATGATGGAGTGGTGCCTTACCTCTCAACGTTCAATTATAAAACGACCTGCAATCAGAAATTATCTAATCAAATTAAGGTGGAGGCACCTTGTTAACACGTCTTTACTCTTCCGTACTTTCTGACAGTGGATATTAATATTCGAAAGAAAAATTTCTTACGGTGTCAGCTCAAGCATCAATACTGAAAGAAAAGTTTAGTCTGTCTAGATTGGGATATTTTCTGAGATTGAGCAAACTTCTTCTTCAAAACTCTTTGCTTTCAAGGCATAGTCTTTATTAAATTTCAGATTAAAGCACTTTAAATGTTGGCAAAGTAGCGTAACTAGTTCTTTGTCATTTTAGAACTTTATATAAAATCATCTTTGATATCAACGAACTATAAAACATAGTCTTATTCTTCAGTTTCACACTGGTCTATCGATTTGTTGTCCTTTGCTTAATTGACAAGTATTTGTTTGTTTTTTAATAATTTTTATTTGCTAACGAGGTAAGCCATGTTGCCTATTTTTACTTGAAGGTTATTAAGGTAAGGTGGTATACAACGAATATTTTTTGTTTTTCGCATTATCGCTGTCTTTGGCAAATTAATTGAGACACTGTAAATGTGCAATTGTTGCGCCAAACAGCTCGATTTGAATAATAATCTCTTTTTAATCAATAAAATGTAAAAAAATGGAAATTACAGCTTTTGTCACTACTACATTTTACATCAAAAAATGTAGCAATTCCTGGAGAAGGTTTTGGGGGCAAGAATTTATTCAAACTGAAACCAACCATGTACTTAGAGCAAGTACAAATTTGTAGTTACAAATTTTGCACATTTTCTTGTTTTTTCCTCTAACCTCCTATTATTTTTTGCGATTCTATGTATGACAATGCGAATCTTCTTTAATTTAGTTTTAGTAGTAACTGAGGTAACTCCTTTATGTTTTGGTAATTGTCTGTCTAGGTGTCTGTCCGACACCATTCTATCGATTTCGACCAAACTTGGAACATGGATTCCTTGGATCATGAAGTTGTGCAAAACGCCTTTGGTTTCCGTCTACTAGTATGGTCCTTAAAGAGACTTTACTCCTAATGGTTCATAAAAAATTTTGGTCATTACTAGTAGACGATTTAAGACTCTTCAATTATTCGTTTCTCGTTTTTTCCTAACATCATCTGTTTGACATCGCCATATCTCAGTAAGGAAGCAAAACTGGACGTAGTATGTTAATAGAAACTTCTTTAGTCAAAGTGGTCTTCCTATCACCAGACCGCTTCAGTGGTTTAAATTGTCATTTTATACAGAACTAATCAATTAAGCAAACAGTACGCATCCTAAAGTTAAGTCACTAGTCACAGTCATCATAAATAAATAAGAAATTATTGGATAATAACGCTATTGATCTTGAGGAGTAGATATCTGTAGATTCAGTATAAGGACTGCTGCATTATCATTATGATGCTTTGTTTTTGTATTCACTAACTATTTAATTCCACTTCTGATACTAGATTAATGACGATGTTTTCTAATAAAAGTAGCTTCAGATCATTAAGTTCCATGCTTGTTAAGCTTTCCCCATAAAAATACTTTTTCAGTCAATTAAATTAGACATCTTGTTGGCAATATCGTTCTTGTGCCCAAAACCTTGCTGGGGCATTAAACTCTGCAATTGTCTCGCTTTATCCCTATGGTTTTCTTTAACATTCTTAAAATACTAATAATTCATTATTTATTACTCCGTAAGGTACTTTACAACCTTTTTCGAAATGAAATACAATGCCATCTTAAGAATTTCTTAAGTGCCAGCTTATTGAGTTAATAACACCTGTAAGCAGTTAAATCACACCTCATTTTAACTTTATGCACTAAAAAACATTATACGTCCTCATAAATATCTAAGTATAATGCTGAGACGGATATTAATGCTCATTAGAAACATTTGTACAACTTAAGAAGAAAATATTACTTTCTAATTAGGCAAGGTTTGAATAAATTTCAATTTATTTTTAGACTTCTTTGAAGAATAAAATTTTTTATTGAATTGAATTATTTAAACTATTTTATCTATAAACAAAAAAATTTAAAATATCAAAACCAGCATTTAAAGGTAATAATTCTCACAAGTATAACCAAACACAGCGTATAATTTACAATCATATAAGGTAAGTTAATTACATTAGGATTCTCTACATCATTGCAAGAGCAATGCATTTATAATGTCTAATAACGGGTTCTATCGATAAAGTATCGAGTAATAGTACGATGACTCTCTTTTGCTTCTTGTACTTTTCTGTTATATCTATAAGTATACTGTAGTGCCCTTTTATGGCCCTTTTTATTTTTGATTTTTTTTCCGTTTCTCAGATGAGACCGGCTCTCTCACGGTCTAAAACTAAAATCGTATAACCTGTCTGTTATGTCTACTTAAAAATAATCTCTTCTACAAGTATTTAAAATTCCACGAATATATATTATAGTTAGTGGTGCGTTGAGTGTTCTTAGTAATTTTGAAAATATGCGGACGGTTTTTGTTTTAAAAACTTACGTAATAAAAAACTTAAAATTAACAAAAATGTTTGTGAAAGAATAAACTAAAAAGATTTAATTGCCTGTAGCTATTATAATAATGTGAAGGGCAAGGTGAAAGTGTGTAATAATAATAATAATAATAATTCAAACGTACGCAATTCTTGGATTTTCCGCACGAGAAACGAAAGCGAACCTGAACTTGATAATGAAAGTAATACTTCGATACACTTAATAGATGCGTATAAATGAATTTGTAACAACTAATCTTACCATTAAGAGTTTTTGAAGATTGTAAATACTTCTAGAACTCTTCTTCCTAGTTGTGTTATAAAACATGAAAATGCTAATTTTAAGCTCAAATTGAGCATCAAAGAACCTAACAAGGTGATCACTAAATAATTGATTGATACGCTTTAATTTAAAAATGTTTGTGTATATAAATTATCACTTATTTAATTTTGTTTTCTTACTAAATAACATAACCTAAATTTTGTTTTGATTAAGAGAATTTATTTTTTTGTTGTTGAAAAGGTGCGTCTAAGAATGTGTTTAATCATTATTGTAAACATGGGAGAAGTTCTTGTGTAAATCAAATATGTATAATAATGAAGATTCATTCAAATCAATAACAGACATTCCTCGGCATCGTTGTTAAAACATCAGTAGCTGCTACTGTCTTGTTACCGCTAACATGCAGTAACTAGCAACCAACTTTCCTCATTTACTACTTCCGAGAACAATTTTGTTAATTGATCACGCAAGCTAATCTTCGCGTAGAAAAATCGAAACTTTAACACCAACTAGGTGTACGTTTATAGTAATTTTCCATATTTAGGACAATCCCTTCCAAAAAAAAAACAAAATTTGGCACATTTAATAAAAATGCACCAAAGACAGTTTCAACATCAAATTTGAAAATAAAATCGTTTTCACCCACAGAACCTCTCCATAACCGTACATGGTCTCTAAGAGATCTTACCATCAAGCTTCCCAAAGGATACTTTAGATTCATGATGGAATGGATTCCTTTTTCTTGCCTACCTTTATCCATTGTTTGCTTAGTCTTTCTTGTCTGCGTTATCTTACCTTAACATACTTTTATTATTATGTCTTCTATTAACCGTTCCATGATCTTTACCATCTTATTCTCTGGACTTCTACTACTGGCCTAATCTTGCTTGTTTTTTCTCCAGAACCACAATATTTTTCTAATAATTCTCTTTTTGCATACTTTTAGCTTCTGTTAGTCGACTCCCTTTAGTATTTGAGTTTCAGATGCATAAGACACTGAAAAGGAAAAGATAAATAACTGTTTCATCCTTTTCCATATGTTTCCGAGTTGACCAAATACCGATGCTTGTAGCTTTTGGTCAAACTCAAGATAAGTATAAATGTTTTTCCTCCAAAGCAAAATCTTGCTTTGTTTTGAACATTCTGAAACTAATTTTGATCTAATCTTCTCGCTGCCCAAAACAATCCATATTACATTTTTGTCAAAAAAAATCTCATTAAGATATGCAGAAATGCAAAATTGACCCCAACGTTGTAAATCAAGAAGTAAAGGCAAAAGCAGAAAAAGATTTGGCCTTGTCTAACTCAAACTCGGTTTCTATCGCCCAACGATTTTTCAATTCCAAAAATAATCCAAATGATTGCAGCTCTCTGGTTTTTATTCGTCTTTAAAAATATTTGTTGCACCTACATCAACATTTTCTGGTCTATGCCAGAGAGTCTTAGAGATATAATTTGATGAAAATGCTAATTTCTCTAGTGTCCAGCGTGATCCAAGGAAAAAGCCACACGGGAAAAAAATAATCAATTTTAATTAAAACCGAGCTAAGCTTTCTTTACTGCAGCACATGTTAATATAAAGATTCCTAATTGTCTTAAAAATCTACATCATAGCTACCTATTAATTTTTAAGAAAGTTACTAAATATTCTTATAGTGCTATAGTTTTGAAAATTGTATTCATATAGTTAAAGCGGATGTTTCTCTGTAAAACTGCACTGTGCTTAAATCCAACTCAGCTGGTGCAAATGGTTTTTTGAAAAATAACTTAATATATAAGTTGCCCATTTATGACCCTTTTCTTGAATCGCATTGCACATAAAAAAGTTGCAGCTGCTGTACATTAAAGAATCCCAACACCTCGAAACCATTGTTAGCCTACTTTTGCCGTTGGTGTTCTTCTTAAATCATATATTTCTAAAGACTAGGATTCTGTAAGAACACGCTATTAACAATAAGTCAATGTGCAAGACTATATTTTCCCTTCTTTCTATTTTTCAAATGTCAGTTGTTAACAATGTCGCGAAAGGTTTGGCACAATTCGATATTTAACCTTCATGTACTGCATTAATCAAATTTGAATCATTAGTATAAACCAGGGCTAGCACGTTGAGCACGGCGAGGTATTGAAAATGTGAAAACTTGGGGACGACACCCGCACTAAATATTTAGACGGCGTGAGTTTCTCAACGAACCACGCTATCGTGTTAAATACATAGGAAATGTTGAACTGCCGTCCTAATGGCCCATCTATAGTTTTGGGCCAGTAATTTTAAGTCACGTTGTCAAGTTTTTCCATACGCACAAAAAAACCTGTTGCGAAAAGGTCGGAATATTTTCTAGGAGTCATAACCCCCCGTTTTTTCGGGCTTATTTGATACAGCTTCAAAAATTCTATCCGTTGCTCTAACCATTGTTACTCTTTACAGACAAAGGCATGTCCCAAAAACGGCACCAAAATCCCGAAAGCCTGACTGGGATGTCAGAAGTTTCAACCCTTGTCGTTCCAAAATGAATAAACAGAAACTAACGATACTTTTGCAGTAGATAGAGCTTTCAAAGCTGTATCGAATGCGCCCAAAAAACGGGAGTCATGATCCCTAAAAATTTGTATGCCGACTCCTTTGCAACAGGTTCTTTAATCTATAGACGGCGAGGTACAATCGTTGTACCTTAAAAAAGATATAATAGAAAAACAAGAAAAATACAAAAGTTTAAAGGTAAACACGTACTACTAGCTGCTGTTGCACCAAAAAAGACTAAATTTGAAAAAGACAGTTTTGGGCCCAGGGACTTCTATTTTGGCATTCTACACCAGTGCTCAATTACGTAAAGGTGGTAATCAGTGTTGTGTATGGCGCGTTTAATGTCAGTCTTAGCTGTCTTACTGGCTAAGGTGCAGCACTTACTGCAGAACCTATCGCAAGTTGCTTTATTTACGCATCCTTGCACTTTGTTTGTTTGCAGGCATATAGAGTAGGTTATATAATTACTAATTAGACTTGGTTCTCCATCCATCAGACCATCTCCAGTTGTTTTGCTCTTGTTCCTTTACGCTCTTTTTGATATTTTTGAAAAAAGTTCTACAGCTAAGCCGACGCTTTGTTTATCTTACCTGCTCTTTGGCCACTTCTTTTTTAGCTTGAGAAAGCTAATCTGGTTATGCCGCGACCAAAAACTGGCCGGATACTAATAGAGATATACCATCAGGTCTTAGATGGTGGCAGAATTTTCTTCTGCTAACTTAGAAAAATTTTATGCCTCAATTGCTTTTTATTTTAAGTATTACATCTGTAATTTAAAAACTTTTCTCAAAAAAATTGAGCAAAAATTTTTGAAAGATTTTTTTTTGGCACAAAGGCTACGTTGTAATGGCATGATGCCATGATGGGCTAAACATTGTATTATCCTAAGAAAGACATTTGTTAAAGAAATCGGCGCATTTTCATAAACAATTACGAGTGTAACTTTCCCTAGTTAACGCTTAATCTGTAACTTAGCCTACGTACGGTCGAAAACTCCCAGCTGTTAAAATTGCACACCACACTAATCTTTATATTTTATATTATTTGGGAAATCATTGTATTGTCAAGGTATGCCTTTTTTGCAAACCCTTCGCCATTTCCTCAACCACCTCTCCGACCATCTACTATACTTTCCTTGATTTTCTGCCTGAACCTACCTGACTTTTGTACGAAAGTGAGGGTGTCAGTTCAGGCAAGAGAGCTCAACTCCTTCCTTGATGGCATAACGGCCTGAAAGGTCTTAAACCTCAGCCTCTCATAACCTTTACATTTTTCCAGAAAATGAAAAATCGTTTTATTACCATTTCTAGATTTAGAGCATATTGGGCCTTCTTAAGGTGTAGTGACCCGTGAGGACCCCCATTATAAGATTTAGGGTTCTTCAACTCTTTAATTTTGACGAGTTAGAAAAACCGGTTGTACAGTCTTCTGCCTGGTGATAGCCACTGCTTCTTAGTTACTAGCTTACCTTTTGAGTCTCGTAAGTCTATGCGTTCAGGGCTAACTAGATCTGTTGCCTTGATATTCCTAGAAAGAGTATTCTCGTCTTCGAGTTTGGCGAGTTCAGCCGCCTTGTTGTTGTCGTGGATCCAGCCGTGTCCAGGAACCCGGATAAGGGTAACTTACTTTGCTGCAGCAAGTGTTTCCACAGCGTCTGCGCACTCCTGCATAAGAGAATTTCTACCTAAATGCATTAAATTGGATTACATTACGTGTGTCCTTTTTCAAGGTACTTTTGTTCAATAATTATTTTTATTTCGCGGGACAAATTTAAAAGGGCACGCATTTCTGTTTTGGAAGGTTAATAAAGTATGACAACATATTTTAGAAAGAGACTATACAATATTGACGTAAATGTGTTGGCTGTAAGCCCTTCTGTCGTTCGTGGCAAAGATAACAAAAAACCTCTTTGTTTTAAGATTAAGAGTCAAATTATGAATTATGGGTTTGGTCTTGTGATTCAGTAAGGAGACAGATTGCAAATCCATTGTGCATACGCAACAATTCTCTGCTCCTTTATCTTTTCTTTTTGATGGGCGTGCCTTTTCATTTTTAGCTGATGTTCTTCATACTTTTTCCTGCTGATATTTTCAGTGTTTGTTTGGTAAAAATAGGGTTATGTTTTCGTCATCAACCATGTTTGAAGAAGAAGCAACAGATAATGGTAATAAGTTATTCTTGGTACACTAGTCATTTTTATAAAATCTGTAAAGTTCTAATGTCAAAGCCTAAACTGGCTTCAAAATATAGTTTACTGGTGGACTTCCTGCAGTAGCCAACTGTTCTTCCTGGTATGTTAAAGGTATTATGGTCTTATAATTCTTATATACTCTAACTCTGATATCTTGTTTATAAAGATAGTAGGAATACGATCTTCTTGACTGATCTTCTAGCTGGGTTTTTGTAATTGGATATAGGTAGAATCTCTGGGTTTTTTATTAAATATTGTGGTTTTTGGCAATAACCCAGATAATGGGTATTGACGTCTATCAGTAGCTGGGGCACTAAAACTCCATTTTCGACTAAAAATGGACTTAGGCAATTTGCATCTTAGGACGACGATATGATAAATAGGCGTCGAATGCAAACTTCGTTGACGGGAAGAGTAAAAAAGGTTTAGACTAGACTTGAAACAAATTCGTGCTTGCTATTGTCAACTCCTACCGGGAATAATGGATGTTAGCTGGATAGTTATCGCTATAAGCAGTTTAACAGTTCTTTGCATATTGCACGTCCCTGATTTGCACGAATTTGTTTCAACCCTAATACAGACTGTTTGTTTTATGTTCAATTGCTACCAATTAAAATGAATAACTAACTTTTATTATTTGACAAAATTTTAATATTGATTGATAAAGCGGCGTTCTTCACATTTTTTTAGCTTTCAATTTTTTTTTCGATCAACTATAGAAAAATGAAAAAACCGCACATTTGTTTTTCTTCAGTGAAGAATAAGATAGGTCAGCTGTTTATATAAATTAGAATTGCCTAACTAACTAAAAATGTTATTATTTGAATATCATTGTATTTTAATATAAAACATTACAATCACGTTGCATCATTGCTAAAGTACAAATTGATATAACTTATATGGTATATCTTTTCTTAATTCCTTCGAGAGGAAACCAGTTTCTGTCCAATTGATCTAAAGCCTATCCTAATGTGAAGTTATAACTTATTAGATCTGTAGTTATAAATTTTCATTAATTTATTCCTCTTAAAATGTATTACAGTCGGCACGACCATTATACGGATTAAGAATCTTCTTGATTTTTTTGTTTTATTTGATTTGTATCTGTTGTTTTTTATCTATCTTTTTTTTAATCGAGACAGTCTTATTTATGCCGTTTAGTACAACTAAAATAGTTTAGCTTAAAACAAATTAAAATTATTGCGAGACCATATTAGCAAGATTGTAGATGACTACTAAAAGAATAAGAAAGTATTTCACTAAGGTGACTAACCCTTGCATTATTAATCGTAAAGAAAGTGAAAGTTGGAAAATTCATTGAACTTGAAATAACAAGATTATTAAGTAGATAATACCAATTTAAGTGTAATAACTAGAAAGTTTAACGGAACATCACAATGCATGTATTATAATCTCTATTATGAGGAACAGTTTACTATTAGGACATTTGAGAACTGTTTATTGTCGTGTTGGTAATAACAGAAACAATGAAATAATAGAAATAATAATAGTAGCGATGAGAAATCTTTCAAGGTATGGTCAAACGTCCGGCGATTTAAAAATAAATGTGCCGCACCTTAAAAACTGCAAACGAGAAGAGAAAGTTTAAAACAAGACGACGGTCAGTGCTACGCGAATTCGTTCTGAATGAACATATTGCAGTAAATATCTTACATTTTAATCCTTTTTTTCTTCACGTGACCAGTTACAAGTGAGAGATGGGTGTGTATCCTACGGTTCTTTTGCTCTTGATAATTTTAAAACTGGCAACTTGTTACGATCCCAACGATCCGGAAGTTAGTTCTGTGATTCCACCCAAGGGGACATTCGAGGCATTTTACCCACGAGGGGAAGAAACTGGTTCTTCCAGAGCAGCACATTCCCATGGTAGCTTTTATAAACACAGAAATCCGGCACTTGTGGACGCTAAAAATGCAGCCGCCTATGGATTCCGCTTCGATGGTGGTCGCAGGTTTAATTATGAATGATATAGAACGAAGGAGGTCTGATAATGTACAGTTTTGATGTGGAATTTTAAATCTTTCTGTTAGTTATATCTAAATATAATAACGGTTGGTACAAATATTTAATAAAAAAGTTTTTAAAGTACTTGATGTTATTTATTTGCATTATGGTTGTTATCAAAGGCTTAAAGGTACGTAATACTGTTGCACTTTATTTCTATAACCTAACATTTAAATCACTGCCGTTATAATCACTGAATAGAATAAAAATAATAATGTAGATTATAATTTAATAAACTATACAGTGAAACAAGTAAGTCTTGTTATATTTAAACAAACAGTTATGAGGCTCATCCTTAACCTTTCACATTAAAATAGCATGGAATGTTCTAGATTTTTAAAACAATTTATAAGTTTATTCGTTGTTACCCTCTTATCCCTAACAACTATCACTGTTTTTTAATCGTAGTAAATTAATTTGAGATCTATGCAATGGATACGTTACTTATCAAACACGATTTTATTTTAAAATTCATTGAAAATAAACGTTTTTCTTCCTGGCTGCCACATCTACCAACAAAACAATTTTCAATTATCATACATGTAATTCGAAACAATCATGATATCGTTGGTTAGAGCGAGTACCTAGTAATAAAGTAAATATAAGCAAGATAGAGTTATTTAAAGTCACTTACGTCAATGTACAATCAATGGTACATTTCCCCCTGGGTCGACTGACTCAATTTTTATTGAGTCAAGTAATATTATCTTAAAAGTTGAAGAACAGTTTTAGATTGATTGTGAACCGGCTTAGAGCCGCCTTCCATACGTGGTTTATTGTGGAGCTGACTCAAGACTGCTTCGGAGTCCGAGAAAAACTTCCCATGGACGTAATACAAAAGAAAAGAGGTAAGAGAGCAAAAACAATTTTTCCTAAAGGACGCCAATATGCTTTGAGCCAACCATGCGAATTATTAATTTTATTATATTTGTATGACAAAACACGATTGCCAAAGTATAGCATACACGAGAACAGATTCCAATAGATTATCTGAGCTCAATTGGTTAGAGCTTTGGTCCGGATAACCAAGGTTGTAGTTTTTTTCTATAGTATATCAATGCGCTTTATAAGTATGGAGAAGGTTTAGAATTTCAATTCTTAATTGGAATACACTGCACTTGTTGATTATCTATGTAGCTGACAAACAGATATGATTAACTCGGTAACAAACATTAGGGAATGCCTTGAGAAAATACTTTTACCTTTTATTAAAAAGTATTCCTCTTTAACAATGTTTTGGTCCGATTTGGCCAGTTGTTACTACTCACTCCAAGCTATGAAATGGTAAGAAAACAATCATACATGTTGTGTCCAAAAACTTCAATCCGCCAAACTGTAGAATTACAGCCGCATTATTCAGATTGGCTGATTTTGTAGCATGATGCCCGGACGGCCAATCAAGGCATTTGTCTATTCGTTCCCTTCCTTTTCTAGTGAGTCAACAGCTAATATCTTGTACGTGCAAGACGTACCCCAATTGTTTTAGCAAAAACTGGAAGGTCCATCCTACCTTTTAATAGTTTCGCAAATGGATTTTACGCATATTTCGATTTCTTCGAGTGTTCGATTTAATCTAAACAGGGACTCTTTAGTTGTATCCCGAGTGAAAACGCGTTACGGTTTTTAGACTGTCTTTTCAATAAACAAATCCCTTGATAATCAAGATGAGATATCTAGAAGCTGTTTAATAGCATCAGTTATGTACTGGATTATAAATCTTCGTTTTGCTGCTAATACAGTCCCGACTCGTCTGACAAAAATTTACCTTCTTCTGGGACTCCCCAAGCCGCAAGCTGCTATTTCAATTCCTCGTCGGTTTGCACCGGCCAGCATTTTGTTTAGTGCAGCATCACGTTTATATGTTTGTTTAAGTGATAAGTGACCTGTGGGATACATTGTTGGATATTTTCCCACCGATGTAAGTCTGCTTAATATTTGTAACTTCGTAAACAGCAGAATTTCGCAGGGTTATTCGACCGTCAGCTTCATTTCTAGTAAAGTTATTTAACCTAATAAATGTAATTGTACACTTTGTTTACCGACGGCTTTGGTATTAAAAAATTACATGGTAATGCCAAACCTCGAGTCCTCGAAGTCTGAATTCACCTTATGTCTAGAATTCTTGACAAGAAACCTTTTGTAATATTTATCTTAAATTAAAGTTGAAATTATATAATATCTGGAAACTTCAACTGATTTATATCTCGTTACAATTAGGTTAATTTTAATATTAGCTAGCACAGGTTAGATTATAAGTTGATTTAACGTTGTGAATTATCATTTCAAGTGTTTGGCAGTAACGTAATTTCCAGTGATGCTCGCTGCATCAAAGCGCCTCGGCCTTAGATGTTTGGTAAAATTTACACATCGTTTATTTACTCTACGATAAAGATTATTAGCGTTCTTTATGTGAACCAAAAACCGATATTTCCTGTGTTTGCCGTGTACAATATTTGAAAACCGTTGTTAATATTTATTACCTGTACATGTTGTTTTTGTCTCATCGCATACTTACATTTGTTTCAGGAGATACGTCGCCTCTGTCTTAATAGTTATTATTATTATTTCCTACGGAAAGGATACCCCAACTTTTCTAAAAAAATTATTTTCTGTGAGCATTATACCGATCTCTATCCTCTATCGTGGCCTGAGAAGCGAACCAGTTGTAGGGTTTCTTCTCCTTTACCTCGGCTAACGACCACAATTGGCGCCCTTTAAAACTCAAGAATCTTTCTCACCGTCTTCCGTAGGGCACAAGACCTTTAAACCCCGACCCGTCTCCGAGTATAGAATTAGTCAAAAGTAGCACATCAAGTTATTGTATGTTGCGTATTATCAAAGGGTCACTAAACCCGTTTTTGCACGCAACATGCTGCTAAAGAAACATGTTTCCTCAAACCAAAGAATTTTACGCTTTATTTTATTTCAATTAAATGCTGTTTCTGTTTCTCTCTTCCTCTCTTTCTCTTTAAACGACAGGATCTTCCGACTTAAGTGTTCTAGCTACCTTCCTACGGAATTACCTCAAGTTTAACCTAAGGGAGATTCTAGACAGAGAATCAGTTGTTTTAGTACCTGTTGGTTTTTCCATCAATAGGAGTTGAGTAATGCGTTGAAAAAAGGACAAATCTTAGTTTTAGTAGAAATAATATATTAATTCAATTGGCAACACGTACTTCTGAAGTAGAAGTAGTTTTAGTACGAATTGATAAAGTCTCTTTTTCTCTAACTTACATTAGTGTTAACACAACTTACAAGATTTATTATGGATCATACTCTCTAACCTTATTGTCTCAGTTTCACTTACAGTATTGTTCTCGGTAAGAGTTTACTTTGTATGTTACAGACTTGACATATAATAATCACAGAGTGATACAGGTAGGTCCATCTCACTCTGTATGTTGTAACCAGCGTGAGATTTATTAACATTTATTTACCTGGAGACGAACTAAGATTTAATACGTAAAACTTCTTTTATTTTTTTAGTGAGAAATATGTAGACTGAAACTTCTTGTGTTGCAAATTTGTAAAATCTTGAATGTAGTAGTCACCGTCTCAACTTGTCCTATTAATTTCGCAAGTACCAACCATAAATTTTATTGCATTTATTTATGTGACAAAGCACGACAGTCAAATTACAACAGACATGAATAAAAGTTCCATTACGTTACCTATGTTACTTTCATTTCTTAGAGAAACAAAATTTCCGATAGGTCTAAAGCATTTAAGGTTATTTACAAAAGTACTTCGAGACCAGGACATTCTAATACTTACTTATTAATCGTGTCAGCTGACGAACAAAATAGGTTAACTTTTAGAAACCTACACAGCTTAGCGACTAGACAGTTCTATAATACCATGTTGTTCTGACTTGCTCAAAGAAAGGTTAAATAAAAATACTCAATCGTGGAAACATTTAAAGGTCCATTACAAAGCATTCTATAATAAATGAAATGCAAACCAGTATCAGTCCATTAAGTTTGCAAGTGGAACTTCACTCTGCAGGTAGGAAATTACAAAAGACTCAGTTGACTTTAAGCATGTTATTACTGAAGTATAAAAGAAACTTGATAACGTTTCCTTTGAATTCAAGCTTCTGGGGTTGTCTCTAGCACTATGTAGAAACAAATTTTAAGTAAACAAATAATACAGGATTGTATTGGTAGTGTCATGGTTAACTGAAAATATGACTTGGTTAGCCAGATTTCCCGCCTTAAATGATCCAGACATCTTCTATGGAGTTACCTCAAAGCAAAAGTTTATGAACATCTCACGCTCACTTTAAGAAATTAAAAATGTAATTTAAGCTAAAATCAAAGCCATCATCTTTGATTTATTAGACGGAATAATAAAACACTTGATCAAAAAATGTCAAAAATCAGGTAGACCCATCAGTATTGATTGCCGGACCTGCTGGACGTCACTATAAATCTTGTAAATAGCATATTATATTCATAGTCAAAGTTGTGACTAAAGCTGCTTAACATTCTATTGTGAAAATCACCAACACACGCTAATTTGTTAGCAAAAGCAGCATGCAAGGAAAAACTGTTTCCTTTAATATTTTTCCCCCAAAGTGATCTAGTAGACCACTCTACAAGAACTGAAAAATACCCACTCTGCTTGATTCTGCTTAAATGTAACACAATTGTTTTATATTAGGTTTCTTAGAGTTTAAGGAGTTCAGACTTAGAATTGTTTGTTTTAGTGTCCGTTGTTTTTTCTATCAATGGAATTGAGTGACGTTGAAAAGAGCTGAATTATCAGTTTTAGAACAATTGTAATAACTAATAAGCCAGTCTATAAAATTATAAAAATCTTCCATACTGAAAACGTTTGGTTGATATTTTATTAATTAAGATTTTTATGGAAACGTTTTTTGTTGAAAACTGTCTTTGTGTTGCCTAAGCAGGAACATCTGAAAATGTTGGTGGTTGCATGAACTCGTATGAATCCCACAAACCACATTTTTGTTTGAAAAAAATGAATTTGTTGCTTTAAACGTTGCAGATTTATATAGGACAGTTTTTCAGAGTGATACAGGTAGGTCTAAATTACTTTGCACTTTGCTATTTGACTGGAGATGCACCGAAACGTAAAACTAGGTAGTATTCCTATCATTGACTATAGAATTACATAATTGCAGGATTTTTGAACCGTGACATAATGCCAATCTTAGGATTTGGGCAAAGTTCTTACTGGACTATATTACGCAGGGTTGGACAAAATCATCGTTTGTATCTTGCTGTTTTCGATTTCCAGAAACTAACTGAAAATTTTACGGAAAATGCAAATCAAAGAAAACATTTGCAACAGTCTATCTCTGCAGATGAACTGTCGATTATACTTAAAATTACTTATAGTGTAGCTATATCATCTTTCTTTACCAAAAGTGTCACAGCATGGAAGATTTATATTCTCGGCACACCTTGTATACATTGTGTAATAAAAGTAAGGCACAAATTCATTTATGGCGCAATATTTTAAGCAAAAACTTTTTGTTCCAAATTCCAAGATGATGT
>VTPC01003610.1:0-117882 GCA_011009095.1 Ignelater luminosus | reverse complement strand
AATTTTGTAATAATTCAACTATTTCTTTATAGGTCTTCATTTCAGGTTCAACGGGAGCCAGCTTATCACACAAAATATCGTATGTTTGTGAGCCCATGTAATGTAAAATGAAGTATACCTTCATTTCTTCCTTTGTATTAAATACTTTGAATGCACCTCCTAAACGTTTCACCCACCTTGACCATGTTGTGGTCGCCGAGTTGAAATTTTCTATTGTAAAAGATTGCTGTACCGTCGACATCTTTACTTGTTAAGTTCAAAACGTTGTATGTCATAAAACGTGGCGTCCTAACCTCTAACTTTTTAAAGAAGTTCTTTCTCTGAAGATAAAAGACATCCATCTATTCAATTCTGCCTAAGCGCACCTAGATTGTAATTATTAAATTTTCTTTTCAGGTATACAAACAGTCTAATGCTAGGGAGATAAATTATTAAATACACAATGTTGTTGGCAGGTTCCTAAATAGTTTTTCCAGGTGCAATTACAACAGTACCACCTAGTCCAAAATTCTTCTTAGCATCTGTATCAGTAAAAAACAAATCATTGATACAACTTTTATAAGAAATTGTAAGCCCCACGTATTGGGTTTGTTTTGTGTAAACTGCCTTAGATTTTGTTCCTTTATACGGTATGATTGTTTCATCTATGAAAAACCGATATGTTTCAGGCAGCTTTTATTTATAATATCCAACAGCGGTCGAATTTTATGATATCTATCTGTTGTATCTTCTACTTTTGAGTTAAAAAAATAATGACGTAACTGTTTAAATCTTCTTAGACATTATTACGTTTGCTAATCTTTGTGAGATTAAGACACTGACTACTCTCATGGAAAGTAATATTCCTAGAAAGTCACTTATCTCTTTATCTGTTGTTGCTCTACCATTTCTAGTTCTGGCTTTTTGCGTTCCTCATTGGATTGGACTTCTTCTACCTACTTTGTTTGCCTTCAGAATCAGAATCATCTTTCTTCTATTACCAACTTTATACTGGTATTTTCTTTTGAAGGGCCCTCTTCAGAAATAGTTTCCAATGCTAGAATTTCAATATCTCTTTCAATATTTTGATGCATCAGATGTATATGGATCTGTAGGCAAAATAATTTCCCCTTTCAGATATTTTCATACCATCCATTTTACTGAAGGGTCACTGACACCATATGGATACGTATATATGCAAACGTATTTTGTCAAAAAACTATCCTATTTAAACTTTATATAGTACTTGTCAGAACAAGGTTTCTAGCAACCATCTTGATTTCTTTTGTTAGATTATCAATCCCTAGTGGCCTGGTTGTATTTGCAGCTAAATTCAGAGTATATCCATATGGACATACCATTTCATAGAGGCTAGAAAGAATAGTTTGAAGTAAATTTGCCTTAGAAGTTGATTTTTTCAGTATGGGTAGAAAACATCTTACAGAAATCATCCTTAAATTTTATTGTACTAAAGATTTCTTCAGTTACACAATTATGATATAACTAACCATATTTGATTTGATATGAAAATTTCTTTGTTAACGTCTAACTAAGATATTTATAATTTAAGTTAATTTATTTTGTTGTGATTGTGGATTAATGCCTCGCCCAAGATGCGTGGAATTGTAATGCTACCAAAACATAGGTAACAACTGTTCCAGATATCTGCAAAAATAAAAATATTTAATTAATATTTATATTTTTGGCGCGCATTTAAATAAAACAAAAGACTTGGACATGAATTCGATTATAAAAAAATATTTGTTCCAGGTTTCTTTCCACTTTTGTTTGACAAACAAATTAGTTTGAATAATACAGAAATAACATTTACTGATTATTTGTAGTAATGAAGATTTTTTAAAAATAATTTTATAGCAAACTTACCGAGGCTAAAAGTCTAGTTCCCACCGTAAAAATATCTGATGCTCTAAGTACAGGCTTTTGAATGTTTAACGTTGTTATGAGCATTTCCACCTAAAATTATAAATTCAAATATTAGTAGCAATTCTAATTACATTTGTTATTATAGAAATTAGCATATACCTGGTTTGCTTCCGCCGTACTCAATTTACTAATAGGATATTTGAATAAAAACGACAAAATGTCTTCACTCTGAAAATAAAATAATTTCGATAGAATTATATTTACCAACATTAATGTCTAAATAATTCATAAACAAATATTTGCGTACGTGTGTCAAGAAAGATAGAAACATATCAACCAATGGAAAAAATAATGAAGTTATAAAATGGCCTAACGCAATCATTTTCTTAATTTCTTAATTTTATTTTACTAATAAGATGAAATAATGGTTTGGAGGTATCTGGTATCACACAAATGAATAATTGATGTTCGTAGCTTATTGATTGATTTTTTAAATAATTATTTGTTTTGCATTTCATTTAATCAAATTAATAAGAATTGTTATAAAAATCAATTAATTTTTTACTAGTAGGCACTATCTCTAAAAATTATATTTTAATTAAATTTCATTGTCCGTTAGCATTACAATACAATATTTTTTACATTGCCTACGCTCATTGTATATTGTAACTCAGACATTTCTTATGAGAAAAGCATTTTTAACCTCTTTATGTTACCTTGAAGTAAAATTTCTAGTTCAAAGTTAAAAATACAGAAAGCATCACAATTTTGTTTATCAGCAGTAAAATTCTCAATGCCATTTCTAGCAAAAGACATATTGACCAAAAATTTTCCATAAACATGAAAACCACCATTTTGATAACTTCAGGCTGGTTTTGAAAAAAAAGAATCTTCAAAAGATTTTTGGCTGGCCTTGGCTTTAGAGACTTTAAGATTGAGAAAACAAATATAGAAGAGCATAATACCGTTTTGTGAAACACATAAAGAGTGCTTACCACAGTAGCTACTTCTTCCGAAACCTTTAAGAAGAAAATTGTTCCCAATATACCACCACAAGTTCCTATGATTACATCAACATCTTCATTATTATCATTGCTATAAAATAAAATCACAATAAAAAAATCAACTATCAGCATGACCACAGACACCAGCCACCATGTTAGAATTGAAGGCATCATAAATATACTGAGTTGTCGATAATTAAAGACCAAACTTCTATACAAACAAGTTAATCTTAACAGACTTTCTTCTAGTGCCATTCCATTTGGCAACACATTTACAATTTCATTTATAATAAAACTCTCCTTTAGCTTTAATATTGTGTGTTGTTTTCTCATAACTACCTCAATCTGCTCAAAACATCTTTTGAGCAATGCTAGATATATAAAATTACTGATCATACATTGAAGCATGCTAACGCTTATAACATAATAGACGAGAAGACGTACAAGTAATTTCCAATAGAAAATGATTTCATACCCAGATTTAGGTCTACCGGCAACTACATATATTACCAAAGGCATTCCATTGATTACAATAGTACATAAGGGAAGAAGATATTTCCTTAAGAAATCCCGAAGAGTAATTTTAGACAAATATGACTGAAAACCGTAATATCTTCCATTTCTAATTATTTCGTTCAAACCTTGAATTTCTATTAACTTTTCCTTGTGCTTCAGCACACCTGGAATAGAAAATCCAAGCGCACCAATATTTGTAAAAATATCTGCTAATTTAAACAGAATGTGTACTTCATTTTGGTTCAAACCAATTATTAAGTCGTACACACAAACGGCTGTGTGTATCGCAATTGGTAATATAAACAGAGTTGATAATATCAGCACTACTGAGGATTTAAAGAATTTCGAACTAGAAGATGAAGTTCTTGAATGCGGACAACTAAGACACATTGTAAAATTTCCACATATCGATCCCATGATAAAAAGTGGATACAATATACAAGCCAGACAATCGGCACGTACATTATTTATTGGCATGGCTTTGCTAGCTCTCCAGTGGAATACTTTTGTATATTAATATTTGGTGAAAATAAATAACATACCAAACTACTTGACGCGATTCACTAACTCTTCTAGAATAGCGTAGACTATCCTTAATTTACATAAAATGTGGCAATTGAAATAACTAGCAATAATGACTTCACGTTTTTTCTGTTTGCAGTGAAATTAAATTTTTGTTATTACGAGGGTGGTCTGAAAAGTTTCCGACCTAACAAAGATACAAGACATTTTTTCTGAAATTTTTTTTTTATTTGTCAACATAGTCTCCTTGTAACTCTACACACTTCTCCCAGCGATGCTCCCATCTCTGTAACCCGTCCAAATAGTACTCGGCATTTTTCTCTGCAAAATCATTGTTCACGAAGGTGATTGCCTCTTCATTTGACGAAAATCTTTGTCCTCCGAGCGCAATTTTTAGATGAGGAAACAAAAAGAAGTCGCTTGGGGCTAGATCTGGTGAGTAATGCGAATGATCAAGCAGTTCAAACCGTAATTCGTGGATTTTCGCCATGGCAACCGCTGAGGTGTGAGACGGTGCGTTGTCTTGGTGACACAGGATTTTCTTTTTCTGCAAATGTGGCCGTTTTTTCGCAAGTTCTGCCTTCAGCTTGTCAAGTAATGATGCATAGTATGCTCCTGTAATGGTTATTCCTTTTTGAAGATAATCGATTAAAATAACTCCATGACTATCCCAAAAAACGGTCGCCATTACTTTCCCAGCCGAAAAACAATTTTTGCTTTTTTTGGAGCCGGTTCCCCCTTTGCAGTCCACTGTTTGGACTGTATTTTTGTTTCGGGCGTATAATGGTGTATCCAAGTTTCATCTACAGTAATTAATCGGCGCCAAAACTCGGATTTATTTCGCCTAAACTGCGCCAAAAGAGCGTTGGAAATATTCATTCGAACACGTTTTTGGTCTAACGTGAGCAAACGCGGCACCCAACGCGCGGACAACTTTCTCATGCCTAAATGTTGATTTAATATGTGACAAACACGTTCTTTTGACATGTTCATAACCTCTGCTATCTCTCTCACTTTAATTCGGCGGTCGTCTAGCACCATTTGGTGAACTTTGGCGATGTTTTCGTCGGTAGTTGCAGTTTCTGGACGTCCCGAATGTTCATCGTCTCCCAAGCTGTTACGGCCATGTTTAAATTCAGCAGCCCAAAATTTCACTGTGGTAAATGATGGTGCAGAGTCCCCATACACAGAATCCAACTCATTTTTTATTTGCGAAGGCGTATTTCCTTTCAAAAACAAATATTTAATGACAGCTCGATACTCGATTTTGTCCATTTTCACAAAAAAACTCACATCAACTCACTCAAACGACTGTTACATAAAAACTGCGCGTCCAAAATGGCTGAAACTTTGGTGAGTAACTGTCAACAGATGAACAACGAAATTCGGTAGCTTTTATTTACGAGTGCTGCCATCTTCAGATTGAGGTCGGAAACTTTTCAGACCACCTTCGTATTGATTCGTGCAATTTCGAAAACATGCGGGATATTAGTATTAAGGATGTGTTCAAGCTTTAAAAATCTATTTTAGAGGCCGTGGGTATTTTATCGCAATCATTTGAACATTACGCGTAGTTTCCAAAATATTGATATGTTAAGTACTGACATCCTCAGAAATCACAAAATTCTGTTTTACTCAAAAACGACGGACGCTATGAGAAAAATACGAAAAAACCTCCTTTACTGAATTGAGTGTAGATAACAAAACACAAAATTATCCCTGTAGGTTCACAGAAATTTTATTGCAGCAACTACTTGCATATTATATAGAATGGCGTCTTTATATTAGTTCCATGCAATTTTAAACACCCTGTATAGATATTTAATGATCAAAAATCTAAAGTGGGTTTGTTTCTTTTGATTAGCACAACATATTTCTAAGCAATTTTCTGACTGTTGCCTTGTTGCTCTCTTGTAATTTCACTAATTTGTAGGTGTTACTAGGTTTTGTATTTCATCTCATTATTTTATCTTGGTCTTTAAAAACTATAATTGATATCTTCCACAGAAATATTGAGAATGGGAGAAAGGCGCAGCAACCATGTATGCCAAAGAAAAATGTCAAAATCAACACATTTTCCAGTTTCTAAAGGCACCTACCCACTGTAGATATTTGTGCCCTATCAGAAATAAAAAAGAAAGGAAAAGGTAATACCAAAGCCCAGCATTGTATCTTCTTCTACAACGGAAAGGATAAAAATCAAAGAGCACAAGCCAGAGTTGAATACTTATCCGCAAATAAATTGAAGACAATATCAAACAAGTTCAAAACCTTAACAACAAAATACTACAACTAACCCTCAAGTTCAAAACAAGAAAAACACAAATACTTTAAGCACCTGATATTTCCAAATCAAAGGAAATCAGACAACAAGTTTTCGACAAGCTACAGAGAACTGTGAATAATATCCCAAATGGCGACCAATTGTTTATGACTGAGGACTTTAATTCAAGAATAGGCAACACAACACTGCCTAGTGTAATACAAGCCTTCAGTGTAGAAAACATAAACATGAATGGAGACCTACTTATCAAAACACGTGCATAGAATGAACTTCACATCAACAATACTTTCTCTGAGCACCAAATGAACCATAAATATACTTTTTACAAATACCAGAGGTCAGAAATCTGTAATAGACTACGTGATAACTAACAGAAATGTACATCTATCGCAGGTAGATTCTTGCTGTTTGAACTCTTAATTCAACAGACATAGAAACAGGCAACGCGTGAGTTTTATGAAAATAGGGCTTCAACAAAAAATCACAAAAAACGACACTACATAACAAAATTCAATAGATAGAATCACTGAAAGACGAGATCACTCATGAATAGGCTAAACAAAACGATACACCTCAACCCAGTTAGATAAGGAGACAAGTAGCATTAGGAGTTAGAAGGATCGATGTAAATGGGAAAACAAAAGTTTACAGAAGAGGTTAAGACACTATCTTTAGAAAAGTTCCTTTAACAGCACAATGTCCACCAGGAATACATACAACTGATTGAACAACTAAATATCGGCAACAAAATCAAAATTCAGGCAGCCGGCAATACTTACAGAAGCAGTACCTATATCAAAGAAAATCCGACAAGGTGATAGCTTAACTTTTAACGTCATAATTGACGAGGTAATACGGCACGTCAGAGAAGTCGATGAGGATGAGTCACAGCGATTACTATATAGGTTTACCAGGGCTTCAATTGGAATATGAAACTATCAGTAGAAAAGACCAAATCGATGATAATCTCCAAAGAGCCAATTCGGTGCAAGCTAGTTGTCTACGACAAGATTATTGAGAAAGTCATAACTCATTAGTTTTAATTACCTGGGAGTACAAACAACAAGTAGTAGAGATCTCTCAAGTGAAGTACGCATTCAAGCCAACAATGTCTCTAGAATATCTGAGTATCTAAGAGACATAATATGGAACAACAAATATATGAAACGTGTGTTGGGCCAATAATTACCTATGCCGCAGAAACCAGAGCCGATAAGTCATCAAAAAAGAGACCAGCCCGTACAGCAAAAATGAAAGTATTCAGGCAAACTAAAGGTGTATCAATCAGAGACAAAATGAGAAGCGAAGATGGAGAAATTCGGAATACAGGATGCTGTTAGGTTTATGAGGGCAAGACGTCGTCAGTGAAGAGATCATGTAGACAGGATGGAAGCCGATTGGATGGCAAAATGGGCAAAATCAGCCATCCCAAACACCAAAAGGCTACTTAGAAGACCACTCAAAATATACCATGAGACTAGACTTTTGCATTAAAGGATGATCCATAAAAGCAGTAAAAAGCAGGACACGGTCCTATCAAACATATGAATAAGAAGTAATGAACAGAAGTAAAAAGAGAAAATCTGGATGATTTCAGCTTGTGGATCAATGATAGTAGTAATCTAAAACATTCATACTCACTAAGAGCAACAAAATGCCTCAATTATCATTTCAGAGAGTCTCACAGAGTCATTTTATGTTTGCAATATGTGACTAAAATACATTTATAATTATACCATTTGGCAGTGGCAGTGGCAGTAAAAGAACTTTGATTGACCTACCCATCGAGTACGTTAAGAAGAGTAAGACAATATAAAAATGGTGTTCGCAATTTTTGTTGAGGCTTGGAAGCATGACTACTAACTAGCAGTTGATAAAAATTCTAGATACTTTCAGTAAACTTTACATTTTGTTTCTTTCTGACAGACTAGAAGCATATAGAGAGAAAAATTCATGAATTTGGGTAGAATTGAGATATTCCCTGTGTCTTGCTCAATACCAATGCAGTAATTGTGCAATTTTATTAATTCACGTTTGGTAGAAGAATCTAAAATGATCCAAGAAAAAGATCACAAATTGGAAAAATTGTTAGTCATCAATTTTGATTAAAATCAAATTTTTTGTTTAGTGTAACCAACTAATTATTTTAATAATCTACGCCAAAGCTGTTGTTTTTAAGAAAATTGCAACCATTGCGTTGCATGGAATTCTAGTCCAAAAAGCTTTTCGCACAGTATTGAGAAAAACGCAGGATCAGTTTTAGAAAATTTTTTGTAAAGTAAAAAGTAATGTTCAGTTATATACTATCTTGGTTAATCTAATACCGATATTAATTAGAGCCCAAGAATCTAACTAATACACCAACATAAATCTTACCATTACATTGAGTCGCTCTACATTTGTAAGATACATTATAATTCCAAACACACTAGCATAGCTCCTGAATGCCAAAAGTATATCAGTATCTTCCGAGTTAATATACACAACAACAATGAAATAAAAGCTTAGTATTAAAATAGCCACCAGTAACAACCACCATATTGTAAAAGCAGGATTCATAAATGCTACCAATTGCTTGTAATTATAAGTTAAACTTAGATAAAGGCGAGATAAGCGTCGAAGGCTAACTTCAAGAGGTAAGTCTATTGGTAACGCACTAACTATTTGGTTCTTCCATTTTTTCTCTCTTTCTTGAATACAAATAATTTTCTGATCTAAGGCTCGTTTTATCTGATAAAAACATTTTTTATAAAGCATCACATATAGACAAGTTGCTAACATGCACTGAAAAATCGCTGTTGCCTGTACGTATGAACATACAACTACGACGATGACTCTGATAACATTTAAACAAATCTCACTCTGTTCATCTTCGTATAAAGAATACAATAAAAAATTCAGATTCAAAATGAATACAAAAGATATCATGAGATAAATTCTTCCTAATATTCTCTTTGTTGTTTTTGTACTCAAAAAAGTATTTATACCATAATACTGTCGATTTTCAATTATTATTGACAATCCGTTCAGTTCTAACATTTTCTTTTTAAGTTGAGTTAAACTTAATATCCAAGTTGACGCGGCACCAATAGA
This sequence comes from Ignelater luminosus, assembly GCA_011009095.1. Taxonomy (NCBI): domain Eukaryota; kingdom Metazoa; phylum Arthropoda; class Insecta; order Coleoptera; family Elateridae; genus Ignelater; species Ignelater luminosus. The sequence continues at coordinate 108,600 of VTPC01003610.1, read as the reverse complement.
AAACAAAGCCTCTACTGTAAGTCTGAAACTCTTCATCTTCTTCTCTTTCATGCTGAAAATTTGAATCAAACTTTGCACAATACCTATACAAGGAAGTATAAATAAAATTGCAGAAATCCTTGTTAGCGTAGACGATGTTTCAAATTTTGCGATACGCTTCGGATTTTTCGAATGGGGACAGTTGATTAATAATGCAGAAATCCCACATATTGATCCCAATTTTAGTAGAGGTCGTAGCAAACAAGCAGGGCAATCGTGAACTTGTTTCAAGTTTGAGTTTATAGAACGCATTTTCAATTTTTTTTTAGTGGTACGTTTGAAGCTTTGTACTGCCTGTTACTATTATTTGACTAACCCGTTTTATATATTTGCTGGAACTAAAGTTATTGTTTGTTTCTAGTAATGACAGAACTTATCTGATTGTAGAGAAATTAGTATAATAAAAATTAATGAAGTCATTTATATTCCATAGTTCTTCTATAATAATTCGATTCATTTTTTCTTTTAGATTTCCCTTTAAGAAGTTTTGATAACTTGCCTGCGCTAAATTAGATTTTTGTTTTATATTTTGGCTTCCAAGAAATATGACGGAAGACGGATTATTTTGTAAACAGAAGGCAGTGATAAACTTAAAGTATATCCAAAACAGGCAATACTTTTTCAGTTTGGACACACTGTATATTAACAAATTAACTTAAAAATTTTTCCAAAATGTATCATTACCCTAACCAGGCCTTTTGCCTAAAATGTTTGATTGCTTGGAGTGCGATAGTATGCCATGATCTCCAAGTCTACAAAAAAGTTCAAAACAGGTTTATATAGCCATACAGGCTTTTTTTAGATTTTTAACAAACTCGTTTTTTGATATCTCTTCGGGAACATGTTCAAAATGACAATCACAATTATTTAACTTTGTCATGAAATCGTAACTATCTGCTTGTTAGTGAAGAACTACAGTTCTGTTTAAATTAACTCTAATGTCTTTTTGACAATCTTGTCGATTAAATATTATTTGGATCTGTTTGCCCTTACTTCTTGAGTTTGTGATTTACTCCGGATATCACTAAAAAACATTTTACTAATGAATCTTAGCTTCATGCCTATTACCAATTCGCTAAGGAGAGGCTTTTAGATTTAAAACATATTAAAATACAGTCTGTAACGGTCACTTTTTTGCTACCGTTCCACGTGTTTTTCTTAATTTGTATTTCCGGTGCGCTTTTGTATTTTTTATAGTTTTCTCTTGTTAAAGAAATGATTGAGCTTGATGAGCTCATGCTGAGAGGTTAACTTAATTTCCTCGTAATCCTTTTTCCAAATCTCTGTAAATGAATTACGGTTGACAACAAATTTATAGCAACTTCGTGATGTTTTGTTTATTTATTTCCTTTGCACCGTGATGTAGGTAATTAATTTAGATCTTAGCTATCAAATTCCTTCTAGTTATCGCTAATTGAGTTCTGGATTAAATTCTGTTAACAGAGATTTGGATTTGAGCATTTAAAATTAAAGCGAGATTGTCCGGATTGGCCAAGCGATTTATTGCGACGTTGCGATGGTTTTCTCCCGGGATGCTGTCGGTCCTGATTGTTGCGAAATCGGTGGTCATAGTGTGAAAAGCCTCTACATTGGAGTAAGTAAGATTTTGCGTGCTTAATATACAAATTTATTTTTTGTTCATTCTAAATTTCTTATTAGAACATGGAACGTTTTGTTGAAAATTTTGTTGCTTCCGTATAATTAATTTATTACAGCTGTTTTGCCTCTACGATCAGATCTGCATCGCAGCGGGATTCTTCGGGGTAAGCTATATATTTTGTTTCAATTCTCGTTTCAAGTTTTTTAACTTCGTAGTTTTGATCAGGTTTTTTTATTCATTGTTCATTATAAGCTTATAGATAGAAATTCGAATCTTAAATTCCAATTGTTAAAATTTTTATTTAATTTGAAGTTTTAAAAATTTTTTCTTTGTTGTAGTTTAGATTATGAAATGAGTGTGGTGATTTTTTGTATTTTTACTTGATCATTTCTATAAATTTTTTGTTATATGATAACTTACACTTTATTTATTGAATTTTATCTGAATATTTAGACTTGGCTATCTGTCGTTATAAAAATCTTCTTGTTGTCTTTTATTTACGTACTTCAATGGCAATTTCTTTGACTTTACTAAATTCCTGTATTGACCTTTTGAGTTTTCTTGGGAAAACAAAACACTGACGCCTATTACACGAAGATTTTTTTAATATATGTATAGAATACATTTTTATCTTCGCTCAAGGCCACCCAGTAAGATTCTAGTTAAACTAGAGTCAACATTATATGTAACGTAAGGTTACGTTACAAGCTGAAAAAACCAAAGAAAGAAGCTTAATTTTGCTAAGATGGGAGGGGGAAGAAAAGATTTACTACTATACGTACGCAGCTCTTAAAGTAATCTGTGCAAAACTGTTGGGGTAACCAGTAGTGCGATCGTCTTAAAATCCCACTGATCAGTCATCCTACAGTTTTAAAAGAAATCAGGCTTCGTTCTCCATTAATCTTAAATCATCTATACCCTAACACGCGTCGGGTTTCACCTTCCAACAAGCACTCTTTGTTGTCCTACAGTCAAGATTCGCTTTCCATTAGCCTTCTTACATCAGTTATACATAACCATGGTTCAGGTTTTGCTTTGCCTCCATTAAAAACACAAAACCAGTCAAAACACCAAAAGACAAACAAATTTGTTCAAACTGCTTGAAAGCCCTTCTCTTTTCACTACTATCCGTTTTCGATATATAAACGGAAAACGAAGAAAAATAAGACAATCAATAGTAATCAAATGGTTTAAAGTCATTCCCTAACACTACCAACAACCACAGTCCAATCTCGATTTTTAATCAATTCCTGAGATATAGTAGGGTACCTGATAAACAAAAGCAAAAGACACTTCAAACGTCCGCATCAAACTACTGGCCATTTTCAGGCTCTCTTGCCTGAGAAATTTTGATCATTAAGTCAAAAACAATAACATACTACAATCAATTTCTCCTAGGGCCAAAACCTTAAGGATTGTGCGTGGTCCTTTTACATTTTTTTAAAAATTTCTGGTTAACAGGAAAACTGTTAAATTTATTAGGCCCCTATAACGCATGACTGTGTAACCTGTATAGGATGGAACTGAAGAAAGTACTAAACGATTTGGAAAACGGATGCATGATTGCTCTCTGTGTAATTTATGCTTTTCCTAGCAAAATATGCTACAAGTTTATAAATGGCGGCGACAATTATTTCTGATTTTTTATTTTAGTCAGCAGAAGAAGTAGCAAAATTGAGGGCAGCTGTACTAATAGTTCTTCTTGTACCTTTCTGATGATAGCAATACAGAGTCCATTCTTAGAAATCTGATACAAGGGGATGTTGGCATCTTTTTATTAAAAATGCTCAAGTCAAACAAATAGGTCTCTGTCACGTTGAGTAAGCTCTTTGTCTTTTGCATGGTACGCCACACATCCGGAATTCTTAACTATCTATTTATAGCACAGAGGATACAAAAATGAATGGAAACCAAAGTAAGAAAAATAATGAAGCGTTTGTTTTCAAGTTGAAGAAAAACTCGTAGTAGTCAAAGATGAGCAGAGCTACTATTGACTTTGAGTGTAGAGCAATGGTAATAAGGATGCAAACTAACGTCTAGACAGTTTACTTAATTTGACCAAACAGAATTGGTCTTCAGTCAGTGTCAAATATTGATTAATCTTGTCGGAATTAAAAAGTGCCAGTCAGCAAGGTTACGTCATTGCGCTCAAAAGTTTAGTGACAACCCAAAGAGACTTCTTGAAAGAAAAATCAATTATTTCAAGATTATTTCAAGAATTTGGCTGATCAATATCCGACCAAGGGCCGCATTTGCTTCACCTCGAATTAATCTTTAAAACCGAATTCTCAAGAATTAAATAGTATTCAAGAAGGGTTCTGTTACTGACGGCCCAAAAGTCTGTACTGGACCTTTCTGATTAAGACTTTTCTGAATTCACTTCATTCAACCCTCGGTTACATCAAATTGCACTTGACATCAAACCAGATCATACCCAGTGTCAAATTAAGAATTCAGATTAAGGTACTCACCACCATCTGTAGTTTTTGAGCTGACATCAGTACAAAACCAATGACAAAAGCAGAAATCCACAGTTGTAATTCCACTTCAATAAATCCAGGCGTAAAATATTCAAAAATTCCACCAATTCTAGTTGCTACAATAACAAAAACATTGATAACTAATGTTGCCGTTGCAATGATCAACCATATCAAAGCTTCCGGATTACAAAAATGCCCAAAATACTTTAAATTCCATGATACTGCACTATGTAATCTTCGTACAAAACATAAATAGTTACATAAGAAGTTTTCTTCATAAGTTTTTAGAAATTTTATTCTATAATTCCATTCATCATGCTTCTTTGAAACGAAATCCAAATTTTTTGACAAAATCATTTTTAAATTATTGGAATAGTGCTTGATTACACGGTTATAAACAACTGAAGTAACTACATTAGTCATAAAAATCATCAAATCTACATAGAAACCAAATATCAATGCCAGTTTTTCGATTAGAAACAATTTCATGGTAAATTTCTGTACCGACACGTATATACCATAAATTAACAAAAGTAACACTATTATGTAGCAACTTATAAAAGAAGCTGAACGTATTTTTAAGGCTTCCTCTTTGCTTAAAAGTGATCCAATTTTCATTGAGTGATGATATTGTAAAATTTCATTATTGCCTAAAATTACTCTTTCATAAAGTTTACTTTGTGAAAATGCAATTATGACGCATAATAGAGATCTTATATAATATAATAAATCAGTTATTAGTGAAAACAAAATTAGGATATCACTTTTGTCATAAATATAGATTGAATATGCGCAACAGATACAACCTATAATCAGAAACGTTATCACTGCAATTGCTGAAGATATGCAAAATTTTGAATTGTATACTTCAATTTTATTTTGATTATTGTCATGAAAGCATTTTATTACAACATGGGGTGCTCCTAATACGGAGGTAAATTTAATTATTGGTTCGTATAGACACACTGCACAGTCAGCTGAGAAGATTCTGCGAGGCATGTTTTATAAGCAACTGAAGCTTGATAAAATCGTAAAGTACCTCTTGTTTCAGCTATTAACGAGTAACTAGTAATCGATATAATAATGATTGTTAAACATATCGTAAGGATAAATGCGATTCTAATGAATTACAAATACATCCAACATTTATTAATGTTGAGTTTTGAGGAAAACTTTTTCTTTAGTCTTTAATGAGTACTAGAAAAAAGGTCGTCCTAGATGTTTACTGCACTAAAAAGTTGTTTCCGTGTAGTTATATTCACTTGGTATACATCTTTTTTAAAAGGTCCAGAAGATCTCGGTGGCTATGCAAAAGGATTTCAACGGTCAATCCGTCGCTGTGAAGTAATGGTTCAACTACTCAATTATCTGTTTTCCATTATGGAATGTGCACCATCTTGATGGGAAAACTCAGAAGAATCAAGGGTTACATTATCAATTCTTTAGAAGTTCCAAATAGCAGACAGAGTCAAGACGAGCATTTATGATTTTTAAAAATATCAATTACCCTTCGTGACAATTAAGTATTTAGATAGTACTGTACAGTGCAACAAATGAGACGGCCCATTTTTAGTACAAAATTTATCGTATCATTGTAATGATCGGATGGGGTTATGTTTATATTTAAGATGTTTGGTGGGACTAGTCTAGACAGGTAACTCATTTCATAATTTCAGCATATCATATTTTTTCCGAATGCTTAGAAACTATAAAAAAAGACCAAGAGAGTCCTCATTCTCAAAGAAGATGTTAAAAAGACACTGAAACACTTTTTCGAGGAAAACTTATTATTTCGATCAACATCCTCACTGTACAAACTAACAACTGCTCTTCTATATAACAGAGTGAAAATGTCCAAGATGTAGATGATTAGTGGGGAACACTCTGAAGTATCATCAAGTGACGATGAGACATTAACAAAGGCGTCAGAGTTTGGTTATTAAATGCCTCCGTTTTTGGAATAAGAATAAAAAGGCAGGAGACGATTGGGTGATAGAATTCGTTCAATTAGGTTTTTTAGAAAAACCTCAACTGAGCAAACACAAGTTGACTCCAAAGTGCATTTTTAACAATCTTGATGGGACCTGTATTAATACATTATAACATATAAGTCTGAATAAAAGCAAGTAGGATAGACCTCATCTGCGTGTCAACATCTTGAAATATGATTCAGGCTCTTTTTGCTGAGAATTGAGATTTTTCTACAAGCTCTGAGTCACTTTTAACATATTAGAAATTCAAAATTTATTGTTTCTACTTATCCGCAATCATTACAGTCATATAACCAAAAAAAAAACTTTTTAACCAAAGAAAATGATATGATTTTTCTTTCGTTGCCATTTTCGTGAAGCGATTGGCTGCAGCCGTTTGATGTAGACCACTTAAAGTAGCAATATCAGTTGCATTGAATGATTTAAAAAAAACAGCCTTGGATAAGCAATTGCATACAACATATTTGTGATCTCAAGGAAGGCATTCATGACTGATTTCAATCAACGGAATATTACCCTTCGTTTGCCAAAATCAAGGTTTTGCTCCATCAACGATCTCGCCTCTACCTTAGCTCTAGAAGACCAAAGTGAAATCTGCTATATAAAAACTGTGAAAACTCTTTTACCATGTACAGAAAGAAACAAAAAAAAGAGGAAACAAAAGAAAACAAGAGAAAGCAAACAAATAGAAATGTCGTCGGACAATAAAACTGCTATTGGATAGCGATGGAGACTGATTGGAAAGTTAACTGTGAAAATCTACAAATGTCCAAATTGCATATTATGTAGCAAAAAATTGTTTTTATAATTTCTAGGAGACCGTCTTCCAAAAAAGGAAATAAATTCACTATTCTGATGTTTTCGACATCTCCACTGAGATAATAGCAGGGCTACCGCTTCTAAGAAAAGATTGAGATACTGCACGAGCAAACACCAAGAGATTCCCTAGCATCTTTCTCGTAATCTCGATGTATTCCTGTCCTCACCTATTCTATTTTCTATTTTTGTCAATTGCAATGGACTTGGTACAGTTTATTTCATCTTCATTTGAGAGATATCAGTGCTTTTTCCAGCCTCTTGGACTTTTTCGTTTTTCTAAACTGACTAAACGTGAGGAATAATATTTAAAAATGTACATATCTTGAGCTTTTACTTTCTTGACTTTAGCTTTGTTGGCTTTTTCCAGCAATCATGTTTTGAATAGCTCAATGTATGGCAATTCCAAAATCGTTTTCTCTTGAAAAATGCTATAGTTTGCTTGGACAAATCTCTACTAACCTAAGAAACGTTTGAATCCACAAAATAGGCTACAAGCAATCTTCTCATGTGTACGATTCTAAAGATACCTAATTTAGAACGTTTGGAGTCATGAGATTCGAGAAGTTTTGCCTACATCGGATAAGTTAGTTTACTGAGTACCTGCTTAACTTGATGGCCAAAATCTCCCAACAAAAAAAATGCACGGCCTTCCAATAACCACTTGAATAATATCGAGAACAAACAAGAAACGCTCAAGCATCACATAACGATTTCTCTTTCTTTGGTAGGTTGAAGAAGTTGTTTCGATTATACCTGGATTGCTCATTATTGGTTACCATAGGTGTAAGTAAGGCATAAGTGTGGGTGTTACACATGGTTAGATCAAAATTTAATAAACTAATACATAATTAACTTGGCATGCGCTCTATGTAGTGTATGTCGTTGAATACACCAACAACACTGTAGCAACATACAACTGAAACATCAATCCATAAAATTCTGCTAGAACGAGAAATGGTTTTCTATTTGTAAAAGCCTCTATGGTAAATAGATATAATACCATAGCTAAGTACATGACAATAGAAAGAAAATCACAAAAATATAATATGAAAGCTAAATATGTAACCCTCTCCACATAATTAGAAAGTATGCAGAGAAAAGTTTTTCTGTATCAAAAAAGTTTTAGATATTGATTAGTCTCGGGCATCAAAATTTAGTTTCTTTGGTAGTTTAAAGATGTCGTAGTGAGATTTTCCAGCACTAACATAAAATTCATGGAAAATCATAAAAATCCATCAATTTTGTTAACAATCTGTTAGGAAAATTTAAAAATAATTAAATCTTCCGTTAACGTGTTATTAACTTCTGTAGATAACAAAATATCTTTTTATTATTTTTAGCCTTTTATTATTGTCAATACGTTATTCTGTTTAGAAATTAATTTTATCGTCTTTCTGTAGCATAAAAGTCCCTTGGTTTAATATCCCTAGACATTTTTAAAATTATGGCTTGGGAACATTATTTTCTTTTAAAATTCTTTTATAAAAATATTTTCTCAGTCCTAAACTAGAAATTGTAACGGTCTTTTTGTGGTTATTAGCCCGCCACATGATTAATTGTACGGTATATCATCTTTCTTCCGTGTGAGACACCCGGTATTTACTAAAGTTCCTTTGACAATTTATATACGCTTCCAAGTTCTGGGGGAATGCAACACGCAGGCAGGACAGAAAGATTCGACACGTGAAAGTGTGTGGTGATCTTCACCTACGAATTGCGAGGAAGGTTTTCTCGTTGTTGTTTGAAAACCCTTTTTTTAAAAAAGGGGTAAGTTAATTATCTTTTCTTTCATCTCTTAGCAGGGTTAAATTTAATTGGATCTGGCTGTAGCAGTTACAAGATACATTAGGGCTACCTCTGAATTTGAATTTTTCAGATTTTTGCATTTCAAAAAGCTTTGCATTCTTATCTTTTAGTTTTATGCTGCTTTAAACCATGAAACCGTAACTTTGTCTGGCCCGGACAAAATTTATATTACTATAATTGCAGAGTGCAACCTTCGAATTTCTAGTTAAATCACTTCCTTCTCGTATTATTTTATTAGTTGTCATGTCGTCATGTATGCCAACTATCCAATAATTTGTTAGACTCACCCTTTTGGGAGGTTGTAAATTAGGCATTCCGCAAAAGAACTCGAGAGAGTTCAACAAAAGTTATCAACGAAGAAACACACATCCCTCGTGTTTTTTAGATGTGAAGTTTGGACTTAGAATGATTTCACGAATTATCGAGAAGTAGTTCAAGTGGTTGACTAATTTCTATTAAAGTGATAGTTTTCCTGAGTGAAAACCTCGCGAATGATTTTTGTCATCGCTAAATACTCTATCGACAATCCCTGGAATGTACCAGACGTGTCGCTATCGTAACGCATCTTTCAAAAACCTCGCCAGCTCGGTGAACCTACCAAACGAATTCACATCGAACTCTCAGTAAACTATCGTAATGTCTTTCTCGTTATACCTGAACATTTTATCGAATTTATACGAGATTTGTACTGCCTCGCCCTTGATAGATATTTAGAGACAATTCAAATATCTCTTTAAATTACAAACGTATATGGAAGTCGTCCATTCATACGCATTAATGTATTAACTATTAGTTAAACTTTATGTGAACCAGTGCCGTGAGTAAAGTGATTTTTGTGCCAACAAATTGGTTTTCTATTGGATTAGTTCCAGTTATACGGTAAATAATTTTACCCTTTCCAAAGTTAAATTTAAAACACCTGCAGGTGACGAACCCAGTTAGAGTATCGCTACTGTTTATATTTTTCATATTATATCATTCATGTTCAACTGTCTAAATCTATGTATTGTCTTCGCGTTACCAGCGTTTTATGCAGTGCGCTAGATTGTTAATTTATAAATATTAATACACTAAATGCGGCCAGATTTATTTTGTGTGTACGTGTTTTTTATGTATGACTTGTATATCTTGCATTTATATGTGTTTGTGTACAAGTTTTTCAAACAGTATAACTAGGAAGGCTGTAACCTGTTTCCTGTATTTATTCAATAGAATGCTAATAGATGTTGGTAATTTATCTTTTGGCTTTATTGTGTTATAAGCATACTTATAGAATATTTCAGGAATCAGCTGTTCCGGAACCAGGTGATGTTGACCTTCACTTACGGACTTATTATTAGGTTAATTCCTCACTGGGAAAATAAGTATCTAAAGAGAGTGCAGTACAATCTCTATTTCGTTTATTTGTGAATTGCTCGAAACATCTTGCCTACTGACTTAGATACGAAGATCAACTGTAGGGTTTTCCATTTGTAATTAGGTCACCGACTTTCTACTGCGGCTGGCGCCTTCTCGATCTTGAAACCCCTAAGATTCTCGCATTATTATTACCGTCTACCGCCTGCTCTAAGCCTTCCTCACCCACGACTGTATAAAGACTAGCATTACAGGTGGCGTACAGATTTTATATATATTTGCGCTCCTGATGGAACACTAATCCCAATTTTGTCCGTAACAAATCTTCTACAACTCCAATTTAAAGTTAATAGGAATAGAGTAGACCCCATATGTATTAATACCAATAGAAACGTTGTGATAGTCATACCGGAACGTTTACGAAGTTTATAGATATACTTTTCTTTGAATATATCGGGAATTGTATGAGCTTTCCAATATCTCATTATCCTTTCTGGTTCTTCATAAAAAAATTGATTCATTTTTATTATATGTAAAGCACTGATTATAATCAACGCCGATCTAAGGCATATTTTCAAATAGTAAGCAAAGCTTCAATAAGTCACGTTCACAATTCAGGATTACTCAACAAGACTGATTCTTCAAAATGAAAAATTTCCCGTTAACAACACATTTAATCAATGTGATTATATCAAAATAAAGAATTTTAAAAAATACGTTTTTATACAGTGTGTCTCATGCCCAAAGTATTTATGGGATATCTCTGGTATTATTGGAGCTATCATAATGGGGTCTGTATCGTACTAGCCCAGTTTTCCAACGACGATTCGTTGATTAAAATTAATTGTTTTGAAACAAAGTTTTTTATTTTCTTGGCAAAATGAGATACACTTAAACTAAGCTTTTTTGAATCACGTTTTGAATTTTTCATGAAGATTAAATATTAACTTACCACGCATTCTATATTTTGAGTATCGTATACAACGTACACCGATAATACAGCAGAAACGCACAACTGAAATATCAATCCATAAAATTCCGATGGAATGGGAAGTGGTCTTCCATTTACAACAGCTTCTATTGCTATCGCAGCAATAAACCCGCTTACAATTGCTATAATAACATTACTAATTATCATAACTACAGAAAGATAACTGCAAAATTTATTCCAGTATCTATAATTAAATACAACAGTAGAATGCAGTCTTCTCGACACCATCAAAAATGTATTCAATGAAAGTTTCCTTTTAATAAGAAAAGATTCTTGGGAATCAAAAATTAGCTTTTTTGACATTTGCTTTTTTAGATAGTTTTGATGATTTACGAATACTATTCTAAACATGGTGGTTGCAAGTCTAAATCCCAAAAGCAACATGAAATCCATCAAAAAACATATGAATGAAGCTATTTTGTTAATCATCTTCCATATATCCCAACTGAAATCGGTAGCGATTGTGTATAGTCCGTACGTACTTAACAGCAACAAAAGTGTTCCAATGGATATGACGGAAAGTTTATGAAGCCTACGTATATCTTCTTTTTCAAAAATATTCAGAGTTGTTTGAGCTTTCCAATCTTTCATATAAGCTTCTGGTCCTTCATAACAAGTTTTATTAATCTTCGTAAGACTTAAACTATTGATTATAATAAATGCTGATTTAAAGGTATAAATTATATTTTCCAGTAGCAAACAAACCGTCAATACGTCACGTTCACCATTTACAACTTCATAAATATGAAAAACACACGTAATTAATAGAAAAGCAGATATTACAGCTCCAACAAAAATGTAAAGCTTTCCACTAGCAATTTCGTAAATTTTAGTATCAGTGTGGCAACATTTAATGTGAAAGCACAGTCCAAAAATATTCATAAGATGCGTTATAGTACCGACTCCACAAGAGAAACAGTTTGGTACAACATTGATGGCTTCCATAAATTTTATAAAAGCCATAATTTCTAATTACGTTAAAACTGCTTTACTTTTCAATATGATGTTACTTTGTCCAATAAAGAAAATATGATAATAAATGATAATAATTTAGCATTCCATTAGTCAACCTCGTTAATGTTTAATATGTAAAATAAAAACTAATGTATGTCGCCTAACAATAAATATTAAAAATCCCTCCTACTAAATTACAAGGCAAATCCTTATGAGTTATGATTAATTTAAGTAAAATCTAAAATTAGATTGGTAAAGTCACAACGACTTGTAAAACATTCATTATGAAATTCTATGTTACTTACAATAATTCCATTACTAAAGGGTTTTTTTTGGTCGTCTGGACAATTTTGAATTTTGATACCCATTTATAATTCTAAATTGACATTTATTATTTCCTTCAATCATTCATAAAGCGTAACCTTTCACTATAAATCTGCGTAGTCTGAGTTTCTTGGATTTATTTTGATTAACAGCCTACTAGAAAACTCAAAATATAAGAATCTTGTAACAACACCATAATTTCAGTACTTATACTATTTAATAACTTAATTTGTTCGGCTTTTGTTCATGTCTAACAACTTATGTAATATGTAATGGGAGACCTACAATAAAATGCAAAGAAAACACGAGCACCGTAAAGAAAAATTTTCAAGCAATTCGCCGATGCATTCAGTTAATGAAAATGGAAGAAGACAAGATCTCGTTAAACAAGAGTAGCACATGAGACAAACGTCTATAAAAGAAGAAACTTCTTCGGCAGCATATGATACTACAAACTCCCTTGGCGAATCATCTTTCAGTTCAGCTGATAATATTGAAAATTCACAAGAGCAGTTGCCAATTTTAACAGAGAGCACACAATCTAAGACTCCTGCGAAACGAGTTACCAAAGGTTTTGTTACTCCGAAATTAGTAGCAGCTCTAGATAGGTGTCAGTTAGATATAAGAGACTTTGTTTTTATTCTTCAAACTACAATCGAGGAATTTGGACATAATGATGAAGATCTTCCGGTTAACAAATCACCCATCCAACGAATCCGGACAGAAAGCCGAAAGGAATTGTTACCAGCTTTGGATGTTTGAAATTTTAAAGAAAAACGTCTTCCTACAGTAATTTTATTTGGAAATAAAAAACAACTTATTGCTGTGCCAAAATTGGATGGTTCTAGCAACAAAGAGCAGGGGCACAAGCTATTAGGAATGCGAGCACCAATTGAAATCTCGAAGATAAAGTACAGATACTTTGTTATAATACTAAAGCCTCTGATACAATATTGAAAATGAGACCTCCAGGTGCCATGCAACAAGCTTGTTGCATAGCAAGAGCACTTTACTCTCTGAAGATCGCTAGTCATTTCTCAGTTCAGACTAATCCAGAAACACCTATGTTAAACCAAAATGAAAGCTCGAAATGAAAATATTGCTGGTATTCTTGCAGTAGACATCTAAGGTCGGTACCTTTTGAAACACAAAAGACCGTTACCGTTAGGTAGTACGTATATTACATCTAATTACAACACGTTTTTTGGGAAATCGAACAAACCTCACTACGACAATTTCCTCAAGATCTTCAGAGACATATTTTTACATGTATTTTCTTCTTGGTTAAGGCTAAAAAATTATGACAAGAACTCGGGATCTACGGTACTAGTATTGCTGCTCTTAGATCTGTGCTGTTTGAGCTATTTGTAGTCTTCAAGCTATTGTCGAGCCTGGCCTAGATTATTTATCTCTCCCCTCAAAATATTAGAACCATTCCTTCTCCGACATTCGAGCTAGTGAGCAAACACAACACTATAGCTGCGCGAGCTAAATTTCTTTGTCAGAATAAATCAATTGAAGCAAGATTGCTTGCTTAAGAAGCTAGATGCCTTTATATTTTTAAAAAAGCAATTTTGGTTCTTGCAAGTTGAGCTCAATCAACCTACTTTGTTATCAGCGTGGACATATTACTTTTTAAACACCCTGTATATTGCATTCCCATCTATCGTTGTTACTGTATTCTGATAACACGTATCACTATTGCCAAGGAGTCTAAAAGCTTACCTAGTACAGAGTTAAAAAGCATTGGAGAAATTAAGTTTCCTTGCTTTACTTTCTTCTACATGTAAATTCTGGGGGAGAAAACACTGCAGCGAGAAATGGTAGTGGGCAAACCAAGCAGGAGTCCAAAATACACCTTGATGTTAAAACACTGGAGGCGCATATCAATCAAAAATGCAGAACGAAGTCAGTGCCTCAAATGTTATATAGTTTTATCAATTTCCTACTTGCAAGGCATTCATCAAGTTTTGTGAAACTTTCATGGAGATGGTTTACAGTAAATTAGATGATAGGCGTTTTGGCAAAACCAATTGTTTATATCAGAACAATTGCCTTTCTTGAGTATACGTAAGCATACCGTTCTACACTCTTCCAAGGAAATGCGCAATTTCCAAAGAAGATAGCGGCGCAGAAAAACAGGGTGATTGCTTTCCTCCTTAGTCTGGATTATTTGGTGGTAGGGTGGTAAAGACAAGGTTGCTTTCTAAGTGATCAATCTACTATTAGGAGTCTTTGCCAGATCTTTATTAGAAGGAGTCAAGGTATCTTTGAAGAGCAACAAACGAAGGAACTCCAAAAAAGTTTCTAAAAAATAAAGTAATAGGAATGTTTTGCAATATGAATAATTCCATTGAGTGATTTTGCATAAATAAGTTCCACTATACTATAGCTGATTCTAAGTATATTTATCTTTAAAAAAAACTTACCACACATTGTATATTTTGGATGTCATAAACGCAGTACACTGCTAATACTCCAGAAACACACAATTGGAATATCAAACTATAATATTCTGACGGAATGGAAAATGGTCTTCCATTTGCAAAAGCTTGTATTGTTATGGCGCCAATAAAACCGCTTACAATTGCTATAATAACGTTGGTAACTATCATTACAATAGACACAAGACCACAAACTTTATTCCAATATCGATAATTAAGTATTATGCCAGAATGTCCTCTTCTGGACAATATTAATGAAGTGTACAGTGAAAGCTTGTGTATTGTCAAAACTGTCTTATTATAAGGAAGTTCCTGCTTATCAAAAGTTAGTTTTTCTAACATTTGTGTTTTTAAATAGTTTTGATAGCTACCAAATACTATTCTAGACATAGTTGTGGTAATGAGGTATCCCAACAGTAACATAAAATCCATCAGAAAACACACCACTGCGGCTATTTTGTTAATGATTTTCCATAATTCCAGTTTGAAATCTGTAAGAATTGTATACATTCCGTAAATAGTTATGAGCGATAGAAGCGTCGCAATAGTCTTAATGGAAATTCGATGAAGTCTATAAATCTCTTTTTTGTTAAAAACATTTCTAGCTGTAGTAGCCTTCCAATGCCTCATGTAGACTTCGGATCCTTCATAACATAGTCTGTTACTGTCCCTTACAATTAAACTATTAATTATAACAAACGCTGATCTAATGCTATAGATAATGTTTTCCAACAACAAACAAACCATTAGTAAATCACAGTTACCGTAAATAACAGTATAAGTATTATAAATACAAGTTATTAGCAAAAATGAAGCTATTGCTGATCCAATATATATGTAGGACTTGCCATGGGAAATTTCAAAGATTTTAGTGTTAGTATGGCAACATTTTAAATCAAAACACAGCCCAAAAATATTCATAAGACGTGCCATACTTCCAACTGCACAAGAAAAACAGTTTGGTTGAATATTTACTTTTTTCCTGATTTTTATGCGAGCCATGGTATCGAAGTATTAAAGCTTCTGTGCTTTTTCACGCTGTACATCAAAAGTTAGGTATGTCTTCTTTCCAAAAGAGTGTAATTATTATACATACGTACATGAGAATAAATAATATCCACTATTTACCACATTAGTATCATTATTAATGCTGAAAGTGTAAAGTACAATGTATGTCAGGTAAAACCAAACACAAAAATTCACATTAGTATACATAAAAGTTTCTGATTAACATCACGATAAAAGTTCCATTGGATTATCTTTAAGAATGACATATTCAAATTACTTAAATTAACACAACGTTATTATCTTTTTCCACGAAGACCTACACAACCCCGCTCTTTGTATGTACTAGTAATATAAAAAGCTTGTCATTATGTTACAGGCGATTACTTCAATATTTTTATAAAGCTGTCGAACATACATGATATCGAAGGTCTTTTTTGGCATAAGAGGTGGATTAGCAAACTAATAGATATTCAAAGCTTAGTGTTTTTCTTTTCTCCTAGGTTTGCACAGAAAAAGAATTAAACAAAATAAATTCAAATTTGATTTTCTTACTTATCTCTAAATTCAAGCATCTATTTGAGGTTTAGGAGTTTTTGACCAGCACGACACGTCAGTTTCCTGCAAATGGCAGCGCAGACTTGATTGCAGCTTTCCTGCTTACTCCATGCTTTTTGAACAAATTGCATTTAACTACCTCTAATAACTAGCAAAACCAACAATAATTTTTTTGCGTCTACATCAATTCCATCTACAGCTACATCTGTTGTACGTAATCGGTCAACACCACCACTACCATGCCAACCATATCATTGCATCATTATAAGAGCACCACCACAAACACCTTCCCATGTCATTTCCAGCATTATCACCCATCTTTACCAATTATCGCAATATCAATACTCAGTCGATGCCACCACATCAATCTCATCAAATTAAGAACATTGCGTAATGTCTATTCAACAACCATCTTCATTCGGCTGAAGAGTAGCTGAAAATAGCTTTTGCTCTGGCAGAAATCAGCAATGAATGATAACAACGACGAAGGTGAATGTAAGTGTCTGTTGTGCGGACGAGTAAAGATGTTGGTGACATGCCTGTTCGGGTGGTTCTGCGATGAATCACTAAGGGAGTG
This sequence comes from Ignelater luminosus, assembly GCA_011009095.1. NCBI lineage: Eukaryota > Metazoa > Arthropoda > Insecta > Coleoptera > Elateridae > Ignelater > Ignelater luminosus. The sequence continues at coordinate 91,656 of VTPC01003610.1, read as the reverse complement.
TTAAAGAGTTACTGAAACATCCAACGATTTTTATTCGAGGTAAATCAATTAATGCACGGTAGTCTGAAAAGCTAAATATCACCTTTTAACATCATTGTTTAAGACGTCAGCTCATCCTAACTAACACTGGTTTGCTGCGCAGCTTGGATGTCTTTTGACAAATGTTTCCATATACTTATGGTTGAGATCCATACTTTGCATTTCCGACATTTGGCTTGGGGCATCAACGCCACCACTAAGACGCCATTCTAGTATAGGGTGCCCAGACTGTCTACAGTAATACTATACTGTCATCGACGGATGACTGCGGGTGGTGTGTTTTGTGAATGCTTCATTCCATCTAATTTATTCACCACCAAGGTCACTTCCGTGAGCGCCGGTTCCACCACCGAATATTTATTTCACTGGCTGAAAAGAAGATTAAACTATTACCACAACAGCTCGACTTCCTTTGGGGACTAATACATGATTGCTGTTGCTGCTCATTAACATAGTCCACAAGAAGGATCTTCTAATAAGATATAAGTTGACCGATTATACACACAGGATAGTTCCCTCCTGCAGTTGAACTTAACTCCTGAGCAATGACCGTTGATACCGTATTAAAACCCACCACCAAATAAACCGTTGTGTCTCAAGCTATGTTGCCCACTGGCCACTTTTCAAGAAGTGGTAGGAGAAAGACTTTCTCTTGATAAGATGATTCCCTAATCGCTTAATGGCAGTGTCAGAAGTAAATGTTTCAATACAGTTACTTTGCACCTCTCCGGAAGATGGCTCAACGCTACTAAAAGTACATCCCCATCATTAACAGAAAATATCTAAAAACCTGAATGCCGCTGTGTTACACGTAAACAACTAATTCACAACTTCATATCTTAAATAGTGATGGACCGTGATTGAGTAACAGAGTTCCAGCATTCTAAACTACGTCACGGGGTAGATTTTAGCGTATGAGGCTATTGCATTTCTAAGAATTATACACCTATATATAATAACCAAATAGAATCTAGAACAGAGAAGAGAAGGTATGTAAGCAATTGCTACAATAACTATGTTCATGGAGTTAAATTTAGCTCAAGGATTGAAATGTTATTTTAAAATTCGCACTAAATCCGCCCCTGTTTTTCAATTTCGTTCGGATATTTGTTTTATTGACGCGCAATATTTAAATTGTTTCATTAAACGAATGTTTGTTATAATGTTATTTTAAAGAATTGATAACCTTGTGGTCTCGACTTCTGGGCTCCAGTAGACGTGTCTTTCGTTGATTTCCAATATCAAATGCCCAGAATCATTAGTTGCAATATTGCAGTCACACAGTCTTGGGGAAGTCAAATTTAAACTACCGAATCTACAAGTAAAATTTTCCATTGTCGCATAAAGAGTATTAATGTCTTAATCTGTTAGGGTGTATACCCGACTTTTTAAACCCACTTCCGTAAGTACGAACTGCGTAACAAAAAACGCAGAGGTTAGGCATTACGTGGATAGCTGTTGACTTGAACCAACGTGTGGTAATTTTCGACGTTTACCTCTACATCCCCTAATTGGATTCAAACCAAATTAAGTGAAGCGATCCTCTTAGAAAAAAAAAGAGATCCGACTGGAGAAATCGTAATTTCTTCGTGTCAGAGACGCGCAATAGTCGCGGAAGGAAGTGGTTTGTTTGCCAACAGCAAGGCTTATAAATTTCGTTATCGTGGGGAATGTATAACCCAAATATAATTACGCTGGTGTCCTCCAGGAAGCAGAAATTGTAGAGGGTAGGAACGCAACCATCTGTGTGTATACTACATTTTGGAAGCTCCGCAAAAATGTTAATAGTGCTTGAGACTCAGTGATTTTCGTTTATAAAATTGTGTGTAAACGCCTGGATTTTGTTCTTATGTTTTTTTTGTGATTAACGTAAAATAAGTGGTTGTTCTTCGAAATTAAAGTTTTCTCAATTATTGGATCTAGCTGCCTTTCGTCGGAAAACAGAGGTCTGCACATAGCTTCTGGAAGAAAGAATTCCTGTATGAGTAAGAAAGAAAACCTGCTATGTTTTATTATATGAATTTTAATGTTTAAAGACTAGGAGAACGTCGAACTTTGTGAAATATTTTATACGAAAACTTTGCTTAGACAGGATCAGATTCGTATTGTTTTATTGAATCATAATTTTTACAAGTAACTTTTTAACTAATTTGTAACAGGAACGTTCCCAGGTAATTTTAGCTGGTGTTTGATAAATTGTTGCAACAAAATTACTAACTTGGCTATCATTTCTTTGTTCTTAAATATAATGTTCAGTTGTCAATATTTAACAATTTATGGTCAAGTTTACCTTAGTCGGGTTAATTAATATTTGAATTTTGATCTTTTGTGTTCTATTTTAAAATTTTAACGTAACAGAATCATTTCGCTTTGTTTATTGTAATAATTTGTTTTTCTTATAGTTTGTTTCTGTTTTTTTTATTATTTTATCGACTCTGTTCTCCAAACAGAAATTAATTTATGCCTCTTATTGATATTCTTTTGTAGTGTTATTTTGTTATTGTTTTTGTATTTTTGTTTGTGAGTGTTTAACTCATTTTTTTTATTATCATTATTGTTTTAATAAATGTAAGTAAGGTCGACTTCTTGTATTTTTGTTTTTGTAAGTGGATCTTTGGTCCAGGCGAAGCAGCTTAATTTCATTATTTTGTTCTTTTGGCTATCAAAAAGCACGTAGTGTATGTTCCAAATTTCAATTATAGACTAGATATCTTTGCTCAAGAGAGAAGTAAATATTGAATTGGCATTTCTCTCTTGTATCGTTTTAAAAGAAGGAAGTCTTCAGAGGACTTCCTTAGCAAAATTAAGTAAGACAAATCAAGTGCTTATACAGTGTTTATTTTGTGTATTGAGTCTCATTGGTGAAACGTCAGAGCGAGTTTTAATAGAGCTTCCACGAGGTAAGTTACGCACAGGGTGAGGTTTCGTAAGAGGCCTATATACAGGGTGTCGGATTCACGAGTAGTCGCGTGACCGACCATCAGAACCCTTCCATCTACGACTGCTGGCGCCCTCTTTTACGACCATCTATTAGTTTAATGAGAGTTTTGGAAAACGGTGAGCTTCTCTTTGTGAGAGATTAGCCAAGTTTGTTTGAGAATCCACCCCATCTGCGGCATGAGCTACGGGATTTAACATCTACCATTGGTCTGGACGGGACTTGTGCATACCTTTGAGCACTGGCCCGTTACAGGATTGAGTCTCAGTTGTATTAGTGATATAATTTTTCTTTTTTATATAGATTAGAGTTTAGCAATGGGATGATATAATCTCTTCTTTAACCAACTGATTCTATCTGTACTTAAGTTACTCAAAATAATTAGAGTTGTCTATTTGTAGTCTGCAGTTATTATTGTTCTGACTAATTTATCATTAACAGGCTTCAGAAGGACTATGTCTTCATAAAGTGAACAAGAAAAACCTATTTATAAAAAAGCAAGGAAAATACAAAAAATCTAGAAATGTTAGAAAATTCTTAGATGCTGCATGATGATATAACTTACTGGTATACTTACAAGAATTAAAATTGAACTACTAATACGTAAAAGTAATGCCAGTGAGGGTCAATAAACGTGAGGTAATCACCAGAGAATTAATAAAAATCTGTTATAAACCAACCAGTGGTATTTGTCATGTTAAATATTATCAAACTTACCACGCATTCTATATTTTGCACGTCATAAGCAATATACGCTGCTAATACAGCAGCAACACACAGCTGAAACATTATTCCATAAAGTTCAAATGGAAAAGGGCTTGTTTCTCCATTTACAAAAGCTAATACTATTATAGCAGCAATAAAACCACTGACAATTGCTACAAAAACGTTGCTAAGTATCATTATAATAGAAAGAACACCACAGAATTTACTCCAGTACTTATAGTTAAATATTACACTGGAATGTAATCTTCTAGACAGAATCAAGTATGTATGCAATGAAAGTTTGTTCTTTATAGAGAATAGTTTGGACTTCGAAGTCAGTTTCTTTAACATGTGTTTTTTTAAATATCTTTGGTAATTCAAAAATACCGTTTTAGTTATGGCTGTTGTAAAGAGGTATCCTAAAAGCAACATGCAATCCATAAAAAAGCACAAAAGTGCAGCTAACTTGTTAACGATCTTCCAGAATTCTAACTGAAAATCAGTTAAAAGCATGTATATCCCATACACAGTTAAAAGCGACAAAAGTGCTCTTATAGTCACGATAGATTGTTGATGAAGCCCATGTATATCTTTCTTTTCAAGAATATTCAGAGTCGTGTGAGCTTTCCAATGTCTCATATACACCTCTGGTCCTTCATAACAAAATCGATTGTTATCCCTTGAATTTAAACTGGTAGCTATAATAAATGCTGATCTAACTGTATAAATTATATTATCCAAAAGTAAGCAAATCGTTAATAGGTCATGTTTACTATGAATAACTTTATAAGTATGATAAACGCAAGTAATCAACAGAAATGAAGCTATTGCAGATCCAGTTACGATGTATAGGCTTCCATCAGTAATTTCATAAATTTTAGTATTGGTGTGGCAACACCTTATTTTAAAGCATAATCCAAAAATGTTCATAAAGCGAGTCACATTTCCAACACCGCAAGCAAAACAATTCGGTGCAACACGTACTTTTTTCTTCAATTTTATGAAAGCCATAGCTGAAAATATTGAACGTAAAATGTCAGCTGATATTAGTTGACTAAGGTGGAAGATTTCTATTGGTAATTCAATTAGGCCCATTAATTTCCTTTTTATGACAAGGTAATATCATAACACACAATACATACATCAAAAACAGCTCATAAAAAATTCAGAATATTCTGACTAATTGAGATAAAAAAACCTTTGACACTAAACGTACGATAAAAACGAATAAAATAAAAAAATTTTAATTTTTAATTTTGTTTTGAATCTACCACAATTATCTATTTCTTTGAAGTAAGAAAGTACAAACCAACTTAATTGGAAATAACAGAGTCCTGACTCTTTAAACTCCTAACTCTGGTCAACTCTGACGTTATGAGATCAGATCTGCTACCAAGAGAACAAAAACGTTAATCTGTGTGTTACAAAGGACACTTATCGTGAAGCCCATCCGCAGTAGTAACAAGCAAGTTGCTCTTTTGGTGCTCCCGTTCAAATTCAAGAAAATCGTAGCAGGCCAAAAACGTATCTCATAGTAGAGGACAGCTAAACGTTAAAAAAGCTTTCCTTTCAAGGTTGCAAGTATAAAATTGTTCTCTGTTCCAATTTTGTTTGCCCTGCATTTGCTGGTGGCACCAAAGACGCTCACATTGACTATACGAGAAAAAATTTCAGTAAACTTGCTTTTTTTAAACGACAAAGAAAGAAGAAAAAAACTGGTAATATTGGACGACATCACATTAGCTAACCAGATCTGCTTAAGCACAACAGACAAGTCTAAAATCAAAATCAACAATTCAGATCAGTTTTCATCATCAAATAACAATTATCCGTGCAATACTCGATGAGATCATTCGACGAGAAGACGTTCGAGCAACAAATAAGCGGGTGACATTGGCAAATGGCTAGACTTTGCTGCAGAACTTGAAACTGCTCTATTATTCATCAAACTCTCAATTAAGTAAACAACCTGTTACAACCAAGCATGCAAATATCAAATAACACAGGCCGTAAGGACAGAAGAACGACCTACAAATCGGATCTTTCTCGAAATTGGCCCAATAAACCATTCAAGGTAACTAACTTCAGCAGTCAGCCTTTTCCAGTCATCTATTGCTCAGTATCATATGCATTCAGCGAAATGATAACCCAGATCAGTGTCCAAAAACTCAAGAACAAAAAAGACCAACATGTGGACATATTGAGTGATCTCTCTATATGTCCAAAAAGGACACCTTCCATCAGCTTCAGTGCTTCGTTTCTGATAAAACTGATAGACTAATCTAACAAAATTTATAAACCTTTCTAACATGTAAACTGGCCATTACAAGGAAAGCAAAAGGATTTCTAGCCTAGGACGGTAGTAGTCGAATTTTTGGTAGACGTGCATACTCTCAGCAATGATATTGCAGAATCTTGGTTGCTACCATTATCCTTGGTATGGAGTAGAGTAAACACAGTGACTATGCTGCTGAGAGCAAAGATGATGATGCTGACAATGATTGAAATAGTCTTGTCTACGGTCGTCGCGTGCCGGCTAATCCATTGTTTGTCGGAACAAAAACTGACAAGTAAAGCTGGAAGAATTGTTCTTTGAAGATTAGGCTCGGATGTGGCATCCGCAACAAAAGCAATGCATATGATTAGCAAAACAGCCGCGCTGACGAACGCTGTAGGTCCTCTCAATAGGTTCTATTGTTTCACTTAGCAATTAATTCTGTTTGTTAAATAATTTAATAACTTTTTAAATAGGTATAGTTTATTTCTTCTTGCCCACTTATTAGTGATATAACCACCAGGGAAGCAAGAAACAGTCTCCTGCCTTAGAATTTGGAACGGTGGTTGTACAAGAGCTTAGAGGTTCACAAGAGTACGTGATCTGTTAGAAGAACCTAAAGGGCCACAAGAATCAAAGAAGCCTGAAAAAAAAACAACATTGACTTTGTAGGAAGACACAATGAAAGACAGACTGTATCACATTTCAAAATCAGAAAACTATCAAACAATTAATTTGAAGTATTGTGTAACTTCAACTATCAAAACGAAAAGTCACAGTTATTAGATAGCAAAACAGGTGTTCATTTTTTCGTTTGTGCAAGTAGATTTCTTCGACTTGGATAAGGTCTTTTGGAGATTACTGACTAATCAGCCAATCTGTCCCATCTCGACTTTCCAAACCTTAAATTGGATATTCTTCATTTTGGTCACCATGCAATAAAAAAGGTATCTCCTATGCCCATACATAATAATTATACTATTTGTGATGTTAAAGCAAGAACTGAAAACAAAATGGTCGCATGGTCTGCCGGTCTGAAAGGAATGAAAAGGGTAGGTGCGAGCGGCGAAAAATGTTTTTCTGAAGCTGTTTGTTTTTCTGTGTAATATCTGCAATTTGGAACAGATATGCAATTTAAAGCTTAAAGATTTCTCATTAATTTTAAAAAATACAATTTTGACCAGCCAAATTCTGATCTATCGCTATGTAATAAAAATTAGAGCTTGCCAAATATAAATAAACGTATCAACTTACCACGCATTCTATACGCTGTACGTTGTAAATAGCGTATACTACTAATAGCGAAGATACGCTTATCTGAAAAAGTAATCCAAGAAATTCCGTTGGAATATGAATTGATCTTCCATTGATAAAAGCTGCCAATGTAATTGCGGAAATGAATCCACATAGAATTGCAATACTAACATAACTAATTATCATAACTATAGAAAGGAAACCGCAGAATTTATTCCAATATCGATAAGTATAAGCTATAGTAGAATGTAGCCTTCTCGACAATATTAATAACTTGTGCAATGTAAGCTTGTCGTTTATGAAGAAATCCTGAAGATTCTTTGAATTGAAAGTTAGTTTTCTAGACATTTCTTCTTTTAAATTGTTCTGGTAGCTTAAGTATATTGTTCTGGACATGGTTGATGATATAAGATATCCCAATAATAATATAAAGTCCATGCAAAAACATACAAATGCAGCTATTTTGTCAATAATCTTCCATAACTCCAATTCAAAATCAGTAATAAACAGGCGTATTCCATATATCGTCAAGAGGAGCGAAAGTGTTGTAATAGTTGAGATGGAACGTTGATGAAGGCTACGTACATCTTTTTCTTCAAGAATATTAAAATTTGTATGAGCTTTCCAGTATCTCATGAAAGCTTCTGGTCCTGTATAACTAAAGGGTTTTCCAATAAGAGGTGTTATTTTGAATAGCCCGCTATTTCGGTAGATGTCACTTTTGAAGCTATCATTTTTTGACATTTGACAAGTAGAAACTACGCCATTAATAAATATGGAACGATACACGCTTCAACAACGCATTGAAATTATTAAAATTCACTATAAAAATGGTGAAAATTTGGCAGAGACGGTTCGTAAAACTCGAACATTTTTGGGTCACCGTGAAGCACCTTGTCGGACCGCAATACAGAAATTGGTGAAAAAATTCGAGCTCTTGGGACAAGTTAGTGATGTGAAGAATAAAACCCGTGCACGTCGCTCAAGAACAGCCGAGAATATTGCTGTTGTAGCCGAAAGTGTTAAAGAAAACCCAGGTTTGTCCATTCCTCGTCGTTCTTTGGAATTAGCCATTCCACAAACGTCATTACACCGTATTTTGCATAAAGATTTGGGTCTTAAGGCTTATAAAGTCCAGTTAACACAAGAACTCAAGCCGGCCGATCATCAACAACGTCGTGTCTTTGCTGATTGGGTCGTTGAAATGCATGAAAATGATCCAGAATTCCATCGAAAAATCATCTTGAGTGATGAGGCCCATTTCCACCTCGGTGGCTTCGTCAACAAGCAAAATTGTCGGATCTGGGGCTCAGAAAATCCAAGAGTTATTGTTGAAAAGTCTCTCTATCCTCAACGTGTGACTGTTTGGTGCGGTTTATGGTCCGGCGGAGTCATTGGACCTTACTTTTTCGAAAATGAGGCTGGAGCAACAGTTACGGTGACTGGATTGCGCTATCGAGAGATGATTAACGATTTTTTATGGCCGGAATTGGATGGTATTGATCTGGACAACGTTTACTTTCAACAAGACGGCGCTACGTGCCACACAAGCAACGAAACCATTGATCTTTTACGGAAAAAGTTTCCGGACCGTGTTATCTCTCGAAGAGGTGATCACAATTGGCCACCGAGATCTTGTGATTTAACACCTTGCGACTTCTTTCTTTGGGGCCACGTGAAAGAGAAGGTCTACGCCAACAGCCCAGCGTCGATTCAAGACCTCAAAGATGGAATTCGTGAGGCTATCGAGGACATAGGGCAGCCACTTTGCGATTTGGTTATGGAAAATTTCATGAAAAGGATATTGTCCTGTAAGCGTGGTCGTGGTGGTCATTTGCCTGATGTTATTTTCCACTATTAACGGCATACCTTCCTCTTTATAATGAAATAAACATCCGATCATTTATATTAAAAAATGGCACTTTTCTTTGAATATCAAAATAACACCTCTTATTGGAAAACCCTTTATATTTATTAATTTCTATCAGAAGTAAGCTATTGATTATGATGATTGCTGATCGAAAACAATAAGTAATATTTACAAGTAGAAAACAAATTGTTAATAAATCACTATCACCATCTACAATTGTGTAAATGTGGTAGAAACAAGTAATTAAAAGAAATGATAATATAGCAGATCCAATTAAAATGTAAGACTTTCCACCAGAAATTTTATAAATTTTAGTGTCGGTATGACAACATTGTATTTTGAAACATAGCCCAAATATATTCATAAGACGAGCTACACTACCAACTCCGCAAGCGAAACAATTTGGTGCAACATTTACTTTTCGTTCCAATTTTATAAAATTCATGTTTAGTATTCTACAAAACGTTTTTAGTTCTGCACTATAAATTATATACAATGTATGTTAAAGGTTAGGTATGAAGGGGAGATAATTATCTGGCAGAATAATAGACAGTAAGGTATTTACACATTTATTACCCTCATTAATATTCAATGTATTGTAACGAAGTTACTTTTATTTTAATTATTTACCGATAGGAATTATGTATATTTAAGTTGGCATGATCTGTACTGATAAGTACGTGGAGTTTATTATCACTTGCTGCCTTGTAAAATCGATACTTGTATGTTTCCGTTTATTTTTATTCTGTTTAGCATAAAATATTATAATGTATTTCTTTTTTTATAATAATATTTATGTACCGCCGATAATTTATATTTGTTAATGTTTCATGTAATATTGTAAACTAAATCTGGCGCCCGAGACCGCTCTGTTACCATTGTCTCAACATCCAAAATGAGCACACCACGGTATCAACTATAAAACAGAATAGTACATCGTCCCTTAACAATAAATATTTTTTGTAATTGATGAGATAAGCTGTTACATATTAGCTCAATATAAAATTTTAAATAACATTTCTTGTAACTGTTTTGTTTTGTCTATCATCCTACTTGAGATCAGAGATTACAAATGAATGAATTCTGTCTCGAACTTTACCTTTCTTGCATCTAGGTTTCAATGATCATAATTACGTTTAAAGAATTAGTCATAAACTAGAATGCCTAAAAAGAAATACCTAAAAGGCGCCAGGAAACAATAACACAAAACGATGTAATCCGTCGACCTGTCCCCACATCGACGAACACCCTGTATATAAAAACTTAAGAATCGTGTCCTGATGTTAGAATACTCTCTCTCTCTCGTTCTCATACTAAAATAAACTATATAAAATATCAACTTTAGTAAACAAAACTTAATAATTCTGCTGCTTCTAGAAGCCAGGAATTCAACTCACAGTACATTACCTAAATATAAATCTGAAAACAAAACAGACAATGCTTAAATAAAATAAAAAAAGTAAAAGATACGCTAAACATAACAAAAGATCTTGACTAACTTCAAAATTAACACTCCAAATGTCTTTAAAAATGGCACAGAAAATTCTCCATTCACTTACGGGGCGATAAAGTACTCTATAAGCGACGGCAAGATTTCACTTGGCTTGCTGTAACAATACGATCCCAACTAGGTGGACAATAGTTATTTTGTGATACAAAATAACAAAACAAAGTTAAACAAGGAAAATACTTCCTTCCACACGTGAACTCTAGAATTATCAAATCCAACTAAGAAGGTCGTTACTGTATTTTCAAAACCAGCCTTTGAAAGCACCTAAGGTACAAAAAACTAAAATAATGAATTCACGCTAGAAACTTTTCGTTAACAGACAAGCAGAGCCCAGATTTTTTAACACGTAATGATCCAAAATTAATAAGGAAGCCGGAACCACACCGTATTATTGATATTAACATGGACAGACAAAGAGACCGTGAAAAATTCCCAGAGCTCGTGGTTCGAGCATAAACCGGGCTTTCTTTGAAGCATAAAATACTGAAATAGCAACAGAGTTTTCTACTAACTGATATATGCAAAAAAATGGTTAGGCGTCTGTAAGACGATTAAATTTTACAAAAAGCCACGTACGATAACAATTTTAACAACAAATCTTTAAAGAAACCTTAAACGAAATATCTGTTAACAATATAAATAGCTTATTGAATATTATAAAACGAAATGAAACAATGAATTCATATGAAATAAATGCATTTAAAGCGAAACTCAGAGTGCGCAAACTTTTGAAATGACATTACAAACGAGATTGCAGAGTCGAAGATGCGGCGAGCCCGCTAAGTATTCAACATCAATACAGGATGCCGCTGTTTGCAATATTTATCTAGGCTACTTACTGGTTCGATTTTCCAACTAAACTTAAAACCGCAGGCCTCAGACAACACAACCGACTACTGCTAAGAGAAGTTAAGGAAGAAAATGAAGCACCCGTTTGAACCCAGAGTTGTGTGTGCAGTTTGCTCTGTTTGTTTGTTTAGCTTTTTCTCCAAAAAATAACGAGGAGCTGTTACCATCAAACATAGCTACCAGTCTCACACCGTCTCTACAAAGTTTTCCGCTCGCTACGTCTCGAACCATGCCGCATCATCTGTTTAGCTCACTCATCCGGACTTTTACGCCCACGCCTAGATAAGATCCTTGTGCCATCTTGGCGGTTAATAACCTGTAACCGCCTTGATTAAAAAAACTACCATAAGCGCCTGAGAACGTATGGTATTTTTAAGAATGTTTACTGTATTCTTCCAGGAATCGAACCCGAACCTGGGGTCTGTAAAATGACCGCCACTACTATTCGACCATTCGACCATTCGACCTTTTAGAGTTGCGTTCAGGCTATTAGAGTTATTGTATGGAAAGAGAAAAGCACTGCGAGTTGAGTCGATGTTGTTTTGCCCTCCGGAGGCGGGCGGCCGTTATAAGCCCCCCATGGGGCTTCTTCAGCCGTGTGGTGTTGAAACATTGGAATGGCGTAGAACGGTATTATTTGTTTGTTCATTGGCGCAGAAACGGCCGTTGTTGATTGAAAGTTGTGGTTGTTCTTCTGCATTCTCTTTCCTAGTAGTCTTGTAGTAGAGGAGCGGGGGCTGATCGCAGTGTGTGGTATGTTGCATGGAATGTTGAAAGGCGAAGGCGTCGGATGAAGCAAAAGATGGCGGCATTTTCGTACCTGAAGCCCGATGTTGGTGGGCGGAGCTTGGGAGGCGTGGTTACGGTGAAGGGCTGTTAGCGTCGGTTTTAATGGTTTTTGTTGGCCCAGAAGGGCGTAGGGTGCTGCCGGAGGGTGCAGATGTAGCATGGCGCATCGGTGGATGATATTGGAGAGATACGGTCGATGTGGCGTCTAGGCAAAGAATTGTGCGAAGAGGTCATTGACCCCTATGTAGTTGAATTTAAAGTTGTTGGAAAACGGTGCCCCCAGACGAGATGGTGAATTGCCGAAGTTGGTGATGTTTTCGAAGGCCGATGTTGCGTCCGCGACAGGGGCGATGGATATGATTAGATATCCATCGGCTGTCGCAGTGATGGTATCTGGTGGTCGACGATAAAAAGTGAGCAGCAGTCGGTGTTGAAGGTGAACTGGTACTCGCGGATTGATGGTAACGGTCGCACGCGAATGGAACTTAATTCGCGGTCTAGTGGTGTTGCGACATACAAGCGGCTTCCAGAGCCACACCTCTAGTCGCGCGGTGTAGGGGTGAGCTCGGTAGCGGCCGCTAGGAATACTTACGCCGCGGCCTGGGACGCGTTCGGAGTACGGACACCCAGGAGAGCACGGAAGATCATACACACGAAGCCAATAGTCGCGCCTTTCCCCTAGGCAATGACGTACGCGGGTGGAAAAGAGACACCGGCACGGGGAAGTCTGCGCCGACCCACGAAACGCAGAGCGCCCCGCATGGAATGCCGGCGCCACTACTGGGCCTTCGCCCCCCAGAACGAAGGTTGCCAGTAGCAGCTGCAACAGGAGGCACCACCGGTATGTGACTGCGGGAGGGATCACTACCGACGTCTTATAAAATATGAAATTTTTCAATAGGTGGATGTTGTTTTTAGAATTAACAATGTTCTATTCCTCGGGTTACAGGACCTAAAATCAAACTAAGACGTCAGATATATGAGAGAGTAATGGATATCGATTGATTGTCAGGCTGGGGTCTGTGACAGACAAAAAGTTTTTGGTTTGACCTGCAGAAGGTATTTAAATCAGAATGTACTATGTGCTTTTTGAGCATTAAGCTAGAAACTAGAAATTTCGAGTTTCCAAGAATATTCTTTAGGCCTGGTCGCAAGACAGAGGCTTGAACCAAGAGAGTCCTAGATCTATTGCTAGGAAAGCCAAAAAGATGCGTATCTTTGCAACTGTAACGCACAAACGATTTAAAAGGCCGTAAAAAATACAGATGATAGTCTGTCTGGGACGTAATTAATGATAACTTACTCTAACAAAATAAATTTGTAACTAACTTACCACGTTCTCGATATTTTGTATGTCGTATACACAATACACTTGCAATGCACTCGAAATCCCCAACTGAAATATCAATCCATAAAACTCCGGTGAAATAAGAAATGGTTTTCCATTTGAAAAAGTTGCTAATGCTATTGCAGTAATAAATCCACTTACTATTGCTATAATAGCGGTACTAATTATTGTTACTATAGAAAGAAAGCTGCAGAAGTTACTGTAATATCGGTAAGTAAACGTTTGGCTGGAATGTAGCCTTCTAGATAAAATTAAAAATGTATATAATGAAAACTTGTCTTCTGTTATAAATCTTCTAGTTGCTAGTCGCTTCAACATTAGTTTTTTTAAGCAGTATTGGTAACGTATAAAGACTGTTCTAGTTGTGAGTGAAATAACTGTATAACTTAGTAGTATCATAAAATCCAAAACGAAACATAAAATCGAGGCTATTTTATTCAACAATATCCACAACTCTAACTTAAAATCAATAGAAATTGTATATATCCCATACACAACTATGAGCAGAATAAGTATCACAATGGCTACGATGGAACGCCAGTATAGCCTTTCTATAGTTTTTGTTTCGTAAAGTTCCAAAGACGTACGAGCTTTCCAATATCTCATGACAGCTTCTTGTCCTTTAAAAGAAAGTCTGTTGCTATTAGCTAGACTTATGCAATTAATTACAATAAAAGCTAATTTAAGACAATAAACGATGTTTTGTAAAAGTAAACAAATTGTTAATAAATCATGTCTGCCATTTAAAATCGTGTAACACTTATAAATACAAGTTACTAACAAAAACGAAGATATTACAGATCCATTAAAAATAAAAGACCGTCCACCAACAATTTCATAAATTTTTGTCTTGGAATGGCAGCATTTTATGTGAAAACACAATCCAAAAAAATTCAGAACACGCGTTATGTTACCAAATCCACAAGCAAAACAATTTGGTATTACATTTGGTTTCTTCTTCAATTTTGTAAGATTCATCATATTTAAATGTTAACTAGTTGTGCACCTTTGACATAGTGAGATGTTTTAATTTTCCGATAGCAATAGAAGTAATTACCATTGATCAAAAGTGTCAGTTAGTTGTGTTATCGGTGCTATTAATTATTCACACGTATTGTGTAAAATGTAATAGAATGTAGATCAACACAAAAACAAACATCAAAAAGCTAAAACAACTACACGTTTAGATTAAAATCTCTAGTTAATACATACAATCTGTTGATAATTTAGATTACTAAATCGAAATCTTGTTGATCAATAAAGTAACTTTTTTACCAATTGGCAAAACCAAAGAAAGAATCGAATCAATTTCCGAACTGAACGTTTAATTCATTTAGAATATACTCCAAAAAGAGTCAGAATGAAAACCACTTTTTAAAAAAACTGTTTTTGACAAAATACTAATTGGCTGAAACTTCAATGCCAAAGGGCTCGATTCCAATTGGCCTGAAAGGGTAGATCAGGACAAAAAGCAAAACTATCAGTAAGTCTTGTATAAATATACGGCTGTCGCAGGAGAACCCTACTAAGCATATCTCTGACCGGAATAGTTGGTTAGTCTTAGGATCAGCTGTTCATTTATACCGATCAAAGTTAACTAAGATTAGCATCCTCTCAAACCATAACTCTACTGTTATCGCTCTCTGCCATCTAGACCTTTCTATGACTCCAGCCCGATCTCTGACAAAAGAGAGTTAGTCGTTTCTTAAGGTATACCGTTATTATTTTATGGTACGTCATTTCACAGGGTCACTAAACCCACTTTAGTTTCCTTACATTTATGTTATTTATTATTCTAGTGCTTATTGTTTCTTCATCTTGCTGCTGTTGTGTTAAATAAACCAGAGTGAATTTACTACTTTATCTTATTGCATTTGAGTACGGCCTAATATTTATTATTTCAGGCAAAGTCTATATAAGTAATAAATATTAATTAAATTAAATTAAAATTAAAAATGAATTGAAAATGTGAACAAAACACAAACTTACCACGCACTCCACATCTTGTAAACCATAAATAGCATACAGCGCTAAAGTGGAAGAAACACTTAGTTGAAACATCACCCCATAAAATTCTAACGGTATAGGAAATGGTTTTCCATTTACAAAATCTTCAAACGTTACTGCTGTAACGAACCCACACAAAATAGAAATGGAAACATAACTAGTTATCATTACAATAGAAAGAAGACTGTAGTAGGTATTCCAATATCTATAATTAATTATTGTAGCAGAATGTAATCTTCTGCACAAAATCAAAAATTTCAGCAATGAAAATTTTTGCTTTATCAAGAATCTTGTACTACGAAAACCTCTTTGAGCATCATATACTACTTTATCCACCATTTCCTTTTTTAAATAATTCTGCTGATTTACAAATGCTATTCTAGTCATATCCGTAGTAAGAAGATATCCTAAAAGCAACACAAAGTCCATCCAAAAACATAAAAATGCAGCTATCTTGTTGGGAATATTCCACAACTCCAAGTTAAAATCTATCAACATCGTGGATACTCCATATACAGTCAAAAGCGTCAGAATTATTGCAATAATGCTACTGGAACGTTGGTAAAGCTTGCGTATATCCTTTACTTCAAAAATATTCAAAGTTGTGTGAGCTTTCCAATATTTCATAACAGCTTCTTGTCCTTCATATGTACGTCTATTAATTCTTGTTAGATACAAACCATTGATTATAATAATTGTTGATCTAAGGCAGTAAACTATGTTTATTAGCAACAAACAAATTTTTAATAGATCACGTTCATTATTAATAACTGTGTAAATATGATAAATGCAAGTAATAAACAGAAATATAGCAACTGCGAATCCCAGAAGAATGCAAAGCTTCTCACTACTAACTTCAAAGATCTTAGCAGTGGTGTGGCAGCATTTTATTCGAAAACACAAACCAAAAACATTCATAAAACGCGCTATACTGCTGATTCCGCAAGATAGACAATTTGGTACATTTCTTCTTTTCCTTGATTTTGTAAAATCCATTAGGAATCACATACAATATATTTAGCTTTCGCTGTGTAGAATTATTCTGCGAGCAATGATAATAATAATTGTTTACATCTAGTAATTAGTTTTCCATTAGCCTGGTTATTGTTTAATGTGTAAAATATTATACGTCACCTTAAAAAAAATATCAAAATTCTCATTTAAAACAACACAAGATTATTATCTATTGATCTTTGGAAACGTAACAGGAATTATTTATATTTGTTTTCCTAAGTTTCACCTATAAGTTTCCAATCTAAAAATTTTTAGAATCTATCTAAGTTTAGCAGCCCTCTTTCGACATTATACATAATATATACATATTTGTAAAAGAAGAGATTGCAAGAGTTTTACTTTTTCTGGGGATAACTAATCGATGTAACCATATATGAAGCAATTTACTGAATGTGGCACCAGTAAATAAGCTTTAATTGCACACAACTTGAAATTTCCCAAAAAAATTAATGATTGGTTGGCGCCCAACAGCCCAGATTATTTATAGTACCAAAAGTTTAATGTCTATGCGACGTATTGTTTCTGAGATACAGAACATTGCTACTCGCAACATCTTTTCTGTCCAACATAGAAAAGTCCCATCTTCGAACAACCAACTGTTTTCAAGATATTGGAAATCCGCCTACGAGGGTGGTCTGAAAAGTTTCCGACCTCAACGTGAAGATGGCAGCACTCGTAAATAAAAGCTACTGAATTTCGTTGTTCATCTGTTACTCACCAAAGTTTCAGCCATTTTGGACGCGCAGTTTTTATGTAACAGTCGTTTGAGTGAGTTGATGTGAGTTTTTTTGTGAAAATGGACAAAATCGAGTATCGAGCTGTCATTAAATATTTGTTTTTGAAAGGCAATACGCCTTCGCAAATAAAAGATGAGTTGGATTCTGTGTATGGGGACTCTGCACCATCATTTACCACAGTGAAATTTTGGGCTGCTGAATTTAAACGTGGCCGTAAGAGCTTGGGAGACGATGAACGTTCGGGACGTCCAAAAACTGCAACTACCGACGAAAACATCGCCAAAGTTCACCAAATGGTGCTAGACGACCGCCGAATTAAAGTGAGAGAGATAGCAGAGGTTATGAACATGTCAAAAGAACGTGTTTGTCACATATTAAATCAACATTTAGGCATGAGAAAGCTGTCCGCGCGTTGGGTGCCGCGTTTGCTCACGTTAGACCAAAAACGTGTTCGAATGAATATTTCCAACGCTCTTTTGGCGCAGTTTAGGCGAAATAAATCCGAGATTTGGCGCCGATTAATTACTGTAGATGAAACTTGGATACACCATTATACGCCCGAAACAAAAATACAGTCCAAACAGTGGACTGCATAGGGGGAACCGGCTCCAGAAAAAGCAAAAACTGTTTTCTCGGCTAGGAAAGTGATGGCTACTGTTTTTTGGGACAGTCATGGAGTTATTTTAATCGATTATCTTCAAAAAGGAAAAACCATTACAGGAGCATGCTATGCATCATTACTTGACAAGCTGAAGGCAGAACTTGCGAAAAAACGTCCACATTTGCAGAAAAAGAAAATCCTGTTTCACCAAGGCAACGCACCGTCTCACACCTCAGCGGTTGCCATGGCGAAAATCCACGAATTACGGTTTGAACTGCTTGACCATCCGCCTTACTCACCAGATCTAGCCCCAAGCGACTTCTTTTTGTTCCCTCATCTAAAAATTGCGCTCGGAGGACAAAGATTTTCGTCAAATGAAGAGGCAATCACCTTCGTGAACAATTATTTTGCAGAAAAAAATGCCGAGTACTATTTGGTTACAACCAAGAATAACACCACAATCAACTCTGATTCGATATATCAGATATTTTCAACACCCAAAACATTTTATTCGTTTTAATAAATATTAATAAAATTACAAACAAAAGTTAGTACTTACCACACATTCTATTGTCTGTAAGTCATAAGTGGTATATACTGCTAAAGAGGCAGACACAATCAGTTGACATATTAATCCATAAAATTCCGAAGGAATAGGAAACGGTTTTCCATTAATAAAAGCTGTTATCGTTATAGCAGCTATAAATCCACTTACAATCGATATAATCACATAGCTTATAATCAAAACAATAGCAAGAAGCCCACAAAATCTACTCCAAATTTGCGTAGTTATCCAGGCAACACTGTACAATCTTCTGAACAAACCCAGGAATGTCGACAACTTTTGCTTCCCTAAAGTCTTTTTAGCCTTCAGGCGTTTTTGTGAATTAAATATTAGTGTTTCTAACATTTCTTGTTTTAAGTTGTTATGACAATTTACAAAGAATATTTTCAACGTTTCTGTTGAAACGAGATATCCCAGCATTAATGCAAAATCTAGCAAGAAACATAGTAGTGCAACTGTCTTATTCAAGATTTTCCATGCTTCCAATTTAAAATCGGTAACAGTTATATAAATTCCATAAACAGTTGACAGCAGAATAATTGTTGCAATAGTTGTAATTGAACGTAGCTTTAACATACGTACGTCCTTTTTGTCAAAGCTGTCCAAACCTGTTGTATTTTTCCAAGTCCTAATCAAAGCCTCAAAACCTTCATAGCTTTGTCTATTAGTACGAGATTTACTCAAAGCTATAATAATAATAAGAGCCGATCTAATGCTATAAACTAGATTTTGTAGTACCAATGAAATCGTTAATAAATTAGATTTATTACTGAAACTATTCACTATTGTGTAAATATGACAAAAACATGCAATTGTTAACAACAGAAATATAACAACGCTAGAAACAATATAGAATGTCCTATTACAAACTTTATAGGTCAAGTTGGTGGTATGAATGCATTTCAAAGGAAAACTCAACCCAAAATATGTCATAAACTTTGCTATATTTCCAATTGCACAAGAGTAGCAGTTCGGTGCAACCTTTAATTTTCTACCAAATTTTATGAAAACCATCTTTCAGTCTTTTTGAAAAAATATTTACACCTCTGGTTGAACCGAAACGTATTTCAACAGTACTTGCATTAGAAATAATGTAATCAGAATGATGTTTGTGTTTGATAGTTATGGTGGACGTAGGGGTGGAAAATAATGATTTTATACGCATCTATCGAGTAACCACATTAATATTTAAAGAACCTGTTTTTTAATAGTATATAAATAATAATCATTTTATAATAATGTCTGGTCCAAATCAGTCTGATGATTTTCCCATATCGGAAACAAATAAATTACAAAAGTCCAAATCAAAAATTACAGTCCCGCTATTTATCTATAAACTCGATGCTTGGGTCACACTTTACAGACTGTCTACTATAAAGTGACTCGTCAACTTTCTCCTAAAAATTGAACATCTAGAAGGCAAAGGCTAGACAACTAGAAACGTCTTCTGGGAATACACATCTTCTTAGTTTTAGTCTTACGCTATCTTATTAGTGGAAAATACTGACGAGGCGAAGAGGATGGAGAAAGAATTTTTTTAAATTTCTACACGACAAGCAATCAGCTCAACCAGAATAAAAATGATGCAGAAGCTTTTAACATGTTTACAATGACAAAGATGATCAATCTGGTTACCTAGTCTTAGCAACAAAAATACCTGTTTGGAATCCGCATCCAGTCCTAGAGGCAATCACCAGACTAAATATCAGAGTCTTACGTATTATAAGTGACCTGCAACACTCTAAGCAGACACATTTCATTAATAGACGAAAAATTGAGATTTAGGGCCTTGATGAACTCCTGCTTGAGCCGATATCTTTACTTCTGACAGGCTGATAGATTTGGGTAAAAAGAAGAACGTAAATTACTATTGTTGGTAGTTCAGGAAATAACATTTTGATGAAACATATTTTGGTGTTTTGAGTCCGATAGATCAATTACAACCATTATCGAGCTCAACAGAATACCGAGATATTCCAGTCGAACGTTTTCGTTTTAGCCAATCAAATTTCAGCGCGCTTGCAGACTCTAAAGAGACCAGACAGGACAAAAATTGTCTTTGCACGTGCTTTTTAGTCGGTCAGTTTTTAAATAAGGTAAAAGAGTAATTGTGCTGTCTTTTTAGGAAATGATACATGGTGAGGGTTGTCTTTGCTCGTACTCTTGTCTGGTTTGAATTTCAAATCAATTAGTATTCTAGGTTTTAAGTAATAACAACTTTAAAGCTTTTGTTAGATTTTTTTGACCAGTCTACCACTCTAAGAAAAAAGTTATATTCACATTATCCGCAGCTATCGTCCAAAAACTTTGCTTGGCAAACATTGCGCTATTGCTGGACTGTCCGTAAAGCGCTACACCTACTCTGAGTTGATGCTAGTCATCCTACAAGTGGTTTTTTGTAAAGGTTTACTACCAGTACATAGTCAATTAGTGGAAAATTTGTGTTTTGATGGGCTCTATAGATGTATTTTTATTATATCAGCTTACCGTTAGACCATATGTAGTATTCAAGTCAAGACAGTGGCTAGCAGATTTGTGTTTGTATTTTCATTTACTTAGAGCATTGTTGGTTTCTATACTGAAATTAAAATTTAAAATTGTTGTTTCTATTTTTTGTACTTTGAGCTATATAGAACAGATCTTCTCTTCATGAGGCATTGACTTTGATGGAAGATGATGAAATTGATGCTGATACCATTACTTTATTATTGGTAGATTGCCCAAGATACTAATAACGAAGTTGTTTTTGAAGCAACAAATTTGAATTTATCTTGGCCAATATTTATTTTCAAGATAATAATTCTTTAAACAAGTCTGATAAATTTGCTGATTTTTTACACCTAAATGAAGAGTTTATGGAACACCAATGCATTGAAGAAGATTATAGCGTAGACAGATGGATGGTACCATATACCGGAACACGCGGTTGTAAACAATATATTTACGGAAAAACCCATCCGTTACGCTATAAGCTATGGGTTGGAACTACTCGAACAGATTACATTAACTGGTTTAAGCCGTATCAAGGAGCGTCAAGCAATGTAAGTCAGACTTACAAGGACCTTGGAGTAGGAGCTTCAATAGTGTTGGAATATGCTGATGTTCTTAGATCAAAATGGCCTCCCTCAAAGTTTCACTTGTTTTTTGACAATTTCTTTACGTCCATTGGTCCGATATATAGTCTTACCAAGAAGAACTTATATAGAACTGATACAATTCGATGAAATCGCATTATTGGTGGTACCTTACGTGGTTTGCGAGAAATGAAGAAATCGCACAGAGCATTGTCCAATTTTGTTCAAATGCATATAGAGTTAATCCTGTTGGCAATGTAAAAAGATATTCTCAATGGGAAAAGAAGTTTATTCAGATAGAGCAACCATGGATCAAGTACGCCTATCAGCATTGTGTCATCAGAAAACTACCACACGGAGCCGAAAATGCAACAAATATGTGCATGTCAAATGTTTTGTTGCGTATCACGTAAAATCTAAACAGTAACATGTTTTTTGCTAAATGTCCTATGTGTAGTACGGCCTAAAAATATACTTCCGAAATATTTTTTTATGTTATAAACAAAAACATGTTTTATTCAATAGCATAAGTCGGAATTAAGTAAAAGTACTTGTAAAACATAGCTAAAAGATCTTTGGGCATATCTGGGTTAATTCAGATCTCAAAATACCTCATAGACTCGTTATCACTGATAGCGAGATGAATCGTACACTACTAGGGCAATAAGACAATTAAAACGGTAAAGAGTATTGGACGTTAAAAAATAAAAACAAAAGTATGCTAGTACTTACCGCACATTCTATTATCTGTATGTCATAAATGGTATATACTGCTAAAGAAGCAGATACAATCAGTTGAAATATTAATCCATAAAATTCCGAAGGAATAGGAAACGGTTTTCCATTAATAAAGGCTGTTATAGTTACAGCAGCTATAAATCCACTTACAATGGATATAAGTACATAGCTTACAATCATAACAATAGCAAGAAGCCCACAAAATCTGCTCCAGCTTCGCACATTCAACCAGTTGAGGTAATGCGTTCTGCGGAACAAAACTAAAAACGTAGACAGTGAAAAGTTTTGCTTTATAAAAAACTTTTTAGCTTTTGAACGTTTTTGTGAATTAAATATTAGTTTTTCTAGCATTTCTTCTTTTAAACTGTTATGATGATTTGCAAATCCTGTTTTTGACATTTCTGTTGAAACGAGATATCCTAGCATTAATGCAAAATCCAGCATGAAACATAAAAGTGTAGCTGTTTTATTCAAGATTTTCCATGCTTCCAATTTAAAATCAGTAACAATTATATAAATTCCATAAGCAGTTAACAGCAGAATAATTGTTACAATAGTTATAACTGAACGTAACTTTAGCATACGTATCTCTTTTTTGTCAAAGGTGTCTCTACCAGTTGTATTTTTCCAAATCCTGACCACAGCTTCAGAACCCTCAGAGCTTTGTCTATTAATTTGGGATTTATTCAAGCCGATAACAATAATAATAGCTGATCTAAAGCTATAAACTAGATTTTGCAATACCAGTGAAACTGTTAGTAGGTCAGATTTATTCTTAAGGACCTCCACTATTGTACAAATATGATGAAAACATGCAATTGTTAGCAATAGAAATATAGCAATGCTAGCTACTGTGTAAAATCTCCTATTGCAAACTTTGAAGATCAAATTAGTAGTATGAAGGCATTTTAAAGGAAAGCTCAACCCAAAATATGTCATAAGCCTTGTTATATTTCCAATTGCACAAGAAAAGCAGTTTGGTGCAACCTTTAGTTTCCTACCAAATTTTATGAAAACCATTTTCTTAATTCTTTTCAAAAATGTTTACGCCTCTGGCTGGACACAGGAGGTCTTTGCATTTAAAATATTATAACTGTAATGATACTTGTGTTAGATAATTATAGTGAATAATAAAGTGGTAAATAATAATTTTATTATTTATCGATTAATCGCATTAATATTTAAAGCAACTAAAAATGGAAATATGAAAATTTGAAAATGTGTTATGTATCGTACTTGTAATACATTCTTAAATATTGTATATGCTTGCATTACATTTCTTCTTAACTACTAAACAAATAAATTTAAGTCCTGTGTCTCATTTTACATACTTTTTCTCAAAATGACTCAGATAGAAAATCTAAGAACGAAAACTAAACAACGAGAAACATTTTCTTCTAAAGAATACACATCTTCTGAAAGTAAATTACCATAAGTAGCATCCACTTAGTCAGTGGACAGTAATCCTTGTTGTATAGTTAGCTCAGTATCAGTCGAATATTCCATTCTGTCAAATAAATGGATACTCTGTAAATGAAACGGTTTTGTTTGACTTGCAAAATCGTTTATGAAAAACTTGCACACTTTAGACAATCTGTGAGAAAACTTCCACGACAGAAAAGGTCTAAAAGCAAAATAAAGGAAATGGAGGATTGACTTGTATTCCATATGAGTCAAACAATAGGGACCAGTCAGTAAGAGAAACCAAGATGTGCAAGAAAGCATTGATTTCCCTAGGAAATCACACTACGGTCTTTCAAACAGACAGACTTTTATGCCATCTTATCAGTGGTAATACAGAAGAGGTGAGGAAAATAAAGAAGAAAATTTATATTTGCTTCTACAGTAAAGCGACACTACAAGTATTTAGCTTAAGCAGAGCAAGATATGCTCTTGGTAAAAAGTATGAAGAAGTTCTAAGCGGAACTGAAATGACAAAAGCAAATCAATCGTACCTTGGTTCATAGGAAATGGGACGGATTGGCATGGATCCGACCATGCATTGATCGTGGAGAAGATACGCTTCTCAGTACAAACAAAAAAGAAACAAGAATCAGTCTACAAGATTAAGCTTAACATGAAATTACTAAGGGAGCAATCGACAAAATAATTATATGCAAAAAGACTATTTTACAAAATAGAACAGAACAAAATAAACTCTGAAGAAGAAATTAAAACGTGCTGGAAAAAAATAACGCAAAATTTGGCCAAAGCAGTAGGCAGAAGAAAAGTGAATATATTTTCAAAAAAAAAACAGCAAGTCATGGTTCACTATGGAAATAAAAGAATTAGCTAATGAATATTAAAAAGCAAGAAATTAAAAAATTAAAAACCGAGTGCTGGTCTAATTTCACTAAGGAAATGAAACATGACCTATATGGGACACAAAAGAAGATATGGTGAATGCTCAGACGAAGACAAATAGATGGATTACTTCAGAAAAATGTACAAAAATGAAAAAACGGTTAACGTAGAAACAGAAGAACCAGAGGTAACAGAAACAACCGTAAAATAAGACAAGAACAAGTTGTTCAATGTATCAAAACTGGACCCGATGGAATAGTAAATGAACTAGTAAAACATGATGGAGGACCAAAAAATGGAACGGGAACTAGTCACTCTATTAAAAAAAAATAGATTCGAGCACAATACATTTACCATAAAAAGAAAGTATAACCATACCGGAAATGAAAATACTTCGCACAATAACTGGCCACACCTTAAGGGATCACGTCAGAAATGAAACCATCAGAAAACAATGCAGCTTACCTGACACCGCAAGATAGATAAGATAGAAACGAATAGCCAAAATCGCTAGAGACGGAAAACCGAGACCGCCGAACAGACCACTCAAACGATGGCGGGAATGTTGGACATCGACCTCACAAGGCTAAGTTGGTAGACGCAGGTCTCCGACTTAACCGAAGAGGGAGAAGAAAAAAAAGTCTTTCTGTTAGTAGCGCAAATTTCAGCGTATTGATGGTCGCCAAGAAGACCAGGCAAGATGAGGATTGTATCCGCATGTGCTTTTTAGTCAGTTAGCAGTCAGCAAGTAAAAGCTAAAATCTTTGTTTTTTAGAGATGAGGCAGGGTAAGAATTGTCTTCAGCCTCGCTCTTTAGTCAGTTAGTAGTCAGTAAGTGGCAAGCTGGTGCGGTTTGTACCCTCTAGTGAAGTTACAAATTATCCTATTAAATTTCAAAGCTTTTGTTGGACTTTTTGTCAGCCAGTTTGCCATACTGAGAAGAAACACAAGCACAGAATATTCGAGTACTCACTGTCCAAAGAGTCATTGATTCCTCTTTCGATAACATTCTAAACTTTTTCAAAAGTTATATATAAGTTACCTACTTAAGTACCTATCGGTAGACTGCCAGTTGGTACTAACCATTCTAAAGGTTGCTCCTCTGTATAGGTCCCCTATGAACACGTAGTCTATTAGTGCCAAACAGCTAGTAGGGTGTCCTCCCTACAGATATAGTTATATTCATTTATTGTTGGAACAAGGTATTGAAATAGCCTGCTAATAAAGCGTAAACACAGGCATTAGCTAAGTTGAGTTTAATATTTGCATCGTCCGCTTTCCTTTTAACCAATTAAATTTCAATGTACTGGCGGTCGTCAAGGAGACCAGATGATTTTCGCGCTGCTGTTTAGCAGTCAGCGCACGGGTTTTTAAGCGTGACAGTCATATTATTGGTATAATAAGTTGCAGACTGACCATTTCTGCTTTCTAACACATCATTAACTATAAGACACCACAGCATATCTTAAAATAAAAGAAGTCATAGTGTGAATTACATCTCGATGTTCTTTTAAATAAACTAATAACAGAAAATTAATTGCAACCGACTGTGTGTGTAAAAACTTTGTGCGAATTAGAAATATTATTTTACAATAAAAACAAACTTACTATGGGGTTAGATTGTTCAAGATAGCAAACAAAAATGGACGGTGCGTTTATTTCGTTACTAAAAAGAAATTTGTTACAAGCAGAGCTTTAAATGCAGCCACCATACAGGCAGATTGTAAAAGCAATTTTCAATATGGTCTTGATTTAGATTCTTTGGCAACAAATAAGACAAATGATCCTGAAAGAATAAGAAGTTCTTTGATCAAAGGAAACCTTTTATTGTAAAAATTAATGTTTTTAATGAAGTCGCATTTAGAAAGATCAACTTCTGTGGACGAATAAAATACAGTGATAACTTCGTCCTATCGATCGCTTTTCATGACTTTGAGACGGAAGATATCGGCCTTAGAAGGTTCACTTGATATTGTGACACAGCAGCTGTTTGCAGGGTCTCCAAATTAGAGACCTACACCAGATAAAAGCTTATTGGGTTTTATGGTCCTCTCCTGTTGTTTGGGCTAGTCGGGTATCGCTTTTCGGCCCTGTCAAGCCGTTCGGGCTTGTCGAACTTATCAAATTGGTCAGGCTTTTCGGACCGTTATTTCTGTACTGAGCAGAAACGAAACAAGATCTTTTATAACTGATTGAAATGGGTTATCTTCGTACTGACTCCCACCGAAGGATTTTCTTACTGATTTGGACATGCGTTAGTTTTATCCTAAACTGAAACGGAGAAGTTTCGTACTGTACCGTAGAAGCCTGTACGGGCTGAATTTCTTAGTCGGGCTTTTGTGTTGCCCGGACCAAAGCTCGGGTCTAAGTCAGGACGGGCCTGAGTTTAAGAGGACCTACGTCGGCACGATCCGGCTTGACGAATCGTTCGGTCTTATCGTGCCTATTGAGCCTCTCCAGCCTGTCGGATCTCTCGAGCGTGTCGGTTCATCGGACTTCCCAATCTTATCAGGTTTCTCGAGTTTGGCGAACAGTGGGGCTGGGCTTGAGAATTTCTGCTGGTGCAGAGCTTTACTCCAAATGCCTTTCACCATAAAATCGTTAGCTGAGGTGTCATATACCCTCTCCAAACTTGTAAACCATCAATTATATTGAAGTCCTACATTTACAAAAATATTGTTTTCATAAGCGTTTTCTGGTAATCGACAAGCAGATAGTTATTCAGATTGATATCACACGTATGCGCTAGTAAAGGTTTTGTGTAGATATAATTTTGGTATGATATTGATTGTTTTATCACTTATCTAGAATTTTCTGTTGTGTCTTCAGACAGTTCGACTAAACAGCATTTGGCGACAGTATTTAACAAAAGAATTGCAAACTGAGTACATATCTTCAGAAAAAATTATCGCAAGAGATCTTCAAGTAAACGACGCAAAAAAGCGTTTATTGTTGACGCAATGTTATCGTCCAAATATAGTTATATAGACTTCAAGAAGGCGCTGTTTAGTTAATCAAACGCAAAATCATTCAAATCAGTTGTATGTTTATGACTTATTGTTATTTTTGGACAGAAAACATTTGTCGTGTTTCAGATAGCCTGTAAGATAAGTATAAAGTGAAACAGGTAGGTACCCGGTTACTCCTTCGATGTAACCAACGGGGGATAACTACAAAATCTATCAACTCAATTATTATTCTATTTAATGACTATCAGTCGTTTTTTCAACTAATTGAAAATAAACAATAAATTATGCAGTATTTCCAAGCGCTTTATAACAGAAATTCAAATCTACTTTACCTTTTCTTAGGTAAAGCTTAATAAACAAAGGCAAGTAACACTAACGCTAAGTTATAAAGTATTAATACTCACCACTCTTGAAGTGTTTTCAAAAGTCCATAAAAACTGCAAAAGCACCATTATTATGCCCAGAGTTTGAAGTTCCATGAATAGGTCACGTTTGATACTGTTTGATGATATCGCAATATAACAATTTAGTATAATTGCAACAACTGGAATTAAAACAAATAACATAAAATAAACATTTGAAACTCTTGAAAAAGTTTTCCAATTTTGACAAATTGCATTGTGTAGTTTCATAATTTGTTCAACGGGGCGCTTTAAACTTATATTATTTTTCAGTTCTCCATTAATTTCCATATGCATAACTTCTCGATACATTAAATACTTCACCATACGATCATTTAGAATTTTGTATGAATGTTTAAATATTATTCCCACTAATAATCCTTGTAAAATAAGCGTATAGAAAGCTGATAATTCTGCACAACCTGCTATAATAGAACCTGGTTTTACAACTTTTATCCAGAAATAAACGTCATCAGTAATGCTTTCTGAACGAATAACATGTAGCACAATAATATATACTACTCCCAAATAACAAGCAAAGCACAAGCGTCTTATTCGAAATGTAGCTTTCATGTCCAATAAATTTAAAAAACCGAAGTGTCTTCTGTTTTTAATTATGGCCATCCAACCATTCAGTTCTGAAATATGCGAGTGTCTTTTGAATATCTGGCATAGAACCACCACGAGCCCTCCGGTGCAATATAAAATCTCCAGTAACAATTCTAACTTTGTTATTTTATTTTTATCATCATCTCTTATTAACAAAAATATAAACCCTAAAATATTTGCGGAGATTATAGTTGTTATAAGTACTGAATAAGCAACATAAATTTTGCTTGGCGTAAAACAAGATTCAACATATTCTTTGTTAGAATGAGGACAATTATATTTTATAGGTAACGCGCCGAAAAATTGCCCCAATCTAAATATCGGACCAAGCGCACACACAATGCAATCTTTTCCAGTTTTAGATTTTCTTTTCTCCATTCTTAGCAAAAAATACTTGTTTGACAAGAATTGAATAAAAAACTGCAATCAATACCACTGCGCTTGTAAGTTCAGCAATAAAAATTACTGTGTCATCTAATAGTAAATTGCATGACTCGAACACACTTTGCTACTGTAAATTAGCTTGATTAAATTCTGATAAGAAATTAATTCTAATCAGATACGCATATCTAATTGTAGGTAGAAATTACTTAGTCTTGTTTACCTTACCGTTTTAATTATTTTTCTTTTTTTAGAAAAAAAAACAATATAATTGAAAAATTAGGTTATTCAACTGACTGAAAGCGACTCAAAGGCAGGTTCATCGGGTAGCGGTTGTCTCAATATTTTGTTGAAAATGAAAAATAAAACTTGAATACATATTTTAGTACTTCTGGTAAATTAATTACAATATAAATGTTTCGCTTACGTTGTAAGTAGTAACAGCGTTACATTCAAGTTCTCAGAAGTTGATCCTAGCAATTTTTTAAGAAACAAATACAGAATGTAATCAAGTAGATTATGAACTACACCTACAATTTCATAAAACAAATGTTCGAAAGTTAAACCACAAGATTTCTATACTATCAGGATATCTTTTTTGCTATGGGCTAGAAATGGTAGCGTAGAATAATATTAAATTTTACAAATGGTAGCTGTTTCCAAAAGTGTGAAACTTTCTCACTCGACAATAACATAAGCTATCATAACTTGGTTATCTTTCTTCAGAAAAAGATCGAGTTTACGCTTGATGCCATTCATGTTCCATATTTGGGCTGCACCTTCAAGGGTCCTATCTGACATTTGAGCACTTTTCTGTGGTAATACAGGATTCTTACATTTCATTGCCTGGAAACAGGATAGCTTCTTTACACGACCCCGTCCAGACCAGGTTTAAGAGGTTTTGATATACATAAGCCTTGTTTCGGATTTTTGCCCAATCTCAGAGAAGGAATACCTGAGAAAAATTGTTTCAAAACATCCTGACTCATTGGACCCAGAACGTGGTTTTGAATGGACGCAAGATTATTGAGCCACTTCAAAAGGATGGCAGAGATAAATTCCAAAAGATCATAAAATTGCCTTAGACTTCTTCAAGCATGCGGATGTGAATAAAGGCATTCCCTGATCGATATATTAAAGCTTCCTAAAATGCAGAATGATTCATGGCACCATATAGTATACTGCAACAAGATGGTTATCTTCTGACAAGGTTCTAGTTAGGAAGGTCTTAAAATCTTCCTCAGTATTGATTTGACAAAAACGTTGGACATGGTGGTCAGTCTAGAATTTGTTGGTCGTTCTAAAATATAACATATTTTTCACTCGAGTACTACCCAAACTGATACAGCGGTACACTTGTTGACATTTATCAGTTTAAGACGGTCAAAGAAAGATGGACACTAAGCTCTACCCAATACAGCTGTCTATGATCAGAAGATCATCAGCATATGCAAGTGTCGAAATGTAAGCATCTGCATCGTTCACAAAGTAAACCGGAGTCGAGAGCAGAAAGCGTAAATCGAAAACTTTTTTAATACTAAATTGAAGATCAATGGAGATAAAAGACCTCCCTGTTTCATCTCACAGTAGTGACAATGTTAGACTGCTGAGCAAAGTATACGACTTTCAAAGATTTCAGCAAGATATCATAGGGATGAATTCGGCAAGTTCTGATACCTTGCAAAATGGTATTACTATAGCCAGTTTGATAAAACTAACTTGAAAAGGTTTAGAGGTAGACCTGAAAGAGAAAGCGTTTTAAAGACGTTTGGAAAAATTTTGTAGGTGCAGAAAAAGGCTTTTTTGACAGCCTGGTCACAGAATATTTTATGATTTGCTTGGTTAACTGCTCACCTAAGAGCATTATGCGCATTGTATGTAGAAACAACACAAAGACAAGGTTTTTTTTGCCTTAAATTGTATTTATGATCAATTTGATCAACCTCCAACAAAAAAGGCATTCATCATAATTCTTGGAAATAGAATCAAGATTCTTAAATAGACTGTTCCATGATTTCATCAGGATTAGAAAGGGTTTGTTGAATAACTTTGGGGAGGTGCCAGAGATAGAGACGTTATCATCATCGTTGGCAGAAGGAATGTCAACAGATTCGAGCCTGGTTTCTTCATGAATTCACTGAAATTGTTGTCTATAATCTGGTAAGCTTTCTTGGTATTTGATACTGTTAACAGTTCTGTTGAATTTAGCAGCTAGATGAGGACTCCATGGTATAGATTTAATAATAGCGACTTTCTCCATGTATGTATGTTCAGTGTGTCTGCCTATCATACTAAATTTTGACGAACAGTAAGAAAATCTCTAACTACTATCTCGATTTTCGAATCGGTCGATCGGTGTCCGACCTAATCCTTCATTTGGGTTGCTGTGTCATCACCACCCTTTTCAATATCTAAAATGCCCTTGACAAGGTCTAACAAGAAAGTCTTCTCAAACTCAAACGTTCTCTTTTTACTTTTTACTCCATGCACTTGCTGGAATCCGCCAAGGCTCAGTTTTTCCCAGTCTCAGTTTTAATCCTCTTTCTTTTGTACTGCCATGGCAATCTCCAACCATAACCAAATGCTCGCATGCGGTACAGTTTGCCGACGACACTACGCTTTGAATGTCTTCTCTGCTATTGGTTCAGGACTCTTCTGGTTGGAGGCTTGGTTCTGATACCAGTGAGTATTTCTCGGAAATCTCAATCCAAAATGAAACACCCTCCAGTAATTTTTTTGCAGAACTAGAAAATTTCTCCTCAGACCTCTAGGGTATTTTCGATTCTACCCTCATGGCTTATTGTTAATCCAACTAATTACCATTACCATCAACTGAGACACACCCTAATAATAAATGAACGCCATCTATCATTCCCAACTACAGAAATAAGTCTGCTAACCCTGGCACTAAATGGTTTGTAGGACTTTTCCGGGTGTTTTCATGAGGATTGTGTTGTCATCGAGTCATCTGGATAAGCCCCATTTCTTCTTTTCCTTCTCTTTTGTATGCCACACCGCTCTTCATTACAAACACCTCTAGTTGACCAGAATAAGTAGAAGTTTCAACTTTTCATTGAAGGCAATTCCAACCCACATCATCAATGTCATGATTAGGGTAGAAAATCTTGTTTGTCAGTTCCCATCTTTTGTCTTCATCTGGGTCAACTAGGGTTTACTTCTCTTCAATCAATGATTTTGCATAAGTGTTGCCATTCAAATTCCACCAACTCGCACAGGGCTGGAAAGAAGCTTCTAAACTCTAAAGCCACTGAAATTTACAATAAATGATGACGCTTCGCATGTTGTCAGTGACAGGCAAACAGAAAAGGTTTGATCACATTGTTTGCAGGTGAACTGTGTCTCCTTTCTAGAGGCTCTGATGTAATAAAAGGGAATACAAGTGGCAATGACGCCTAAAAGATTTTCTTTCAGGTTCAAAAAAAGATTGAAACTAAGATTGTAATAAGCACAGTATAGCAAGGTAGAGGGTGTAGTGGGGCAGAATCTTAATGCTGTGTGAATCAGTTAATAAAAGCATCTCGCGTAGTTAATTATTGATGTAATCTAATATTTTTCTGATATTCCTATTTATTTACTTGTAACTGAAAACTAGTAAAATAACTTACTTCCAAATTTTCAAAACTTGAGAAAAAGCAATGAATTATTGAGATAGCAACATGTACTTTTGCATATAGCTAGTTCTCAAAAACCCAATTGTGGCTAGATAAGCGGATTATGCAAAAGAAAATAAGACGCAAAGCTAATTTCACTCTACTATGTTATTTTCATAATATAAGAACAGAAAGAATAATTATTACAAACATTAATGTTTATTTATTATTTTATTATATATTTTGTTATTAACATGTGTTAGTAACGAAATCATAACAGACTGGGGATAGTTTAACGTTATGAACTTATTATGTTGGGATGATTCTTCAGAAATGTCTATAAAGATTTAATTTAGAAGTGTACCAAGCCATGACACTTTATTTTCATATAGGTATAACTTTTTATCAAAATGAACTTGCATATATGCATAATCAAAGTATTTTTCCAAGCGAATTTAAAATTATTCGACATTAAAAAGGTTTTTCCTCTTCACATTCTTTTTTTTTCTTATTGTAAGCTACACTTCAGTAATTAATTAAAATAAGTACAAAATAATGTTAAATTCTGTTTTATATTTGTAAAAAGGTTTTTCACTTAAATGTCCTTGCATATCAGTCTTGATCCAGTAAAATATCTACATATTTCATATTCACAACTGTATAAAATACAACATACCAAACAAGTAAATCATATTTTCTACATATTTATAATTACATGTTTCACATTAAAACGACTTTTCACCTTAATGAGCTTTCATTGTGTCATTTTAAATTACTTCCATTTGGAAATATACTATTGTATATTTCATATTTAAAACCACCACCTGTTCTGTAAATCTTAAATTTACATTCTTTTAAAGTGGGTATTTGAATTATTTTTATTATAATCGTTTGCTGTGACATTCTGTGTCAATTTCTTTTGCAGTAGTTTCTGGTCTTACGTAAGGTTTCTTCCAATCATTCATTCATATTAATTCAGGTAATCTATGTTCCGTTTCAATTATATGAGGATATACTAAGATTTCTTAAAAAGCCCTGAAATTAGAACAATTAATTTATGAATAAAATTGTAAGAGGTTACCTTCAAGTTTTGTGTATGAAACCTTTTCTACATTATTACGGAATAGTTTTATATCATCTCATTTTCTCTCCTCGAATTCTTACTTTTAATACCACCCAATTCATAATAAACTATTGTATCTTAATGTTACAGATTCCTAAATTTTATGTAGATAATTTAAGGTTATGATTTACTATTTGAATTTTATATTAGTACTATTGCTGTCAAATTTCAAGGTGTCATTACAACAACAGCGTTGCTGATTTCCCTAGTTTTCTACATATTCCTTCAAATATCAAATTCATTTAAGAAATTTTAAGAACATTAATTTGTAATACATTCTAAAGTTATGTGAGCACAAACAGAATAATGTCATAAAGTGAAAAGCCAAAATAATTAAAACGGAATAATCAACAGCATAAAAAAGAATCAAGCACTAATTTAAAAAACGAGATCTGGCAACATTGAAGCTTTATGCCAGAATAAACATAAACATAACCTTTGCATAAACATAGTGACAAGCATAACAGAAGTTAGAATAATAATAAACTGCATCTTATGTACTTTCTATTTTATTTATCGTAAGAATTTAGTAGAGAAGAAATTTTAGACTTAATTTAAAATAAGAATGAAAACTGAAATTAAGCATGAAAACATTGAAAATGATATCCAACTTTCGTGTAATGAAATGAAATCATTTCTCGATTTATATGGTAGTGTATCTCAATATGGCATAGTCCTATATTTAATTATTTAATTAATTTTTTTATAGATAATAGAGATTTTAATGAAACTAAGGCGGAACGCTTAGAAGATACACAGGGTGGTATAAAGGTTGAAAATGAAATGCGTAGTTCTAAAATCACAGTCAGTTGAAGAATTTGATACCAAAGATGATGATATTGATGCTGATCAAATCAAGTACACTAACACCCGCTTAGTAAAAGCTTGATTATAAGAATATTTAAATATATTTAAAATCGTTTCTATGTAGGTACGATAAATAAAAATTTTAATGAATATTGTTCACGCAAACTAGTCACAAAACATGCCACTTTTAAAAAGTTTATTTAAGCATTACTATAAGTAAAGAGTTGTAAAGTTTTATCGTTGTTAGTTTTGTTTTATACGTCGTGTAGAGCGCAGTTTCTTGGTTTCTTGTATTAGTTTCATCATGAGTACTGCAATGAAAAGAAAAGACCTTACGTTAAAACAAAAGTTAACTGTAATAGAATATGCGGAGGAATCTAAAGCAAATCAAAATGAAGTGGCTAGGAAATTCGGAATTTCTCAAGCACAAGTAAGCAAACTTTTAAAGAATAAAGATAGTGTGTTGAGTGATTGGAAGAATAATTCAAAATTGACGCGAAAAAGAAAACGTACCGGGAAGGACGGAAAAGTTGAAGATGCTTTGAGTAAATGGTTTATTGAAAAAAGAGCACGAAATGTTCCAATTAGTGGTCCAATATTAAAAGAAAAAGCGGAACAAATTGCGCAGAAGTTTGGAAATACAGAATTTAAAGCGACAAATGGATGGTTTTCTAGATGGAAGAATCGTTCCCAAATTTCCTTTAAGAAAATTGAAGGGAAAGAAAAAGATGCTGATGTAAATGGAGCAAATGAATGGGTAACAAATGTCTTACCTAATTTATTAAAAGACTATGAACCGGCCTGTGTATATAATTGCAACGAAACCGGCCTGTATTTTCGAGCTACACCAGATGGCACATTTCGCTTTCATGGAGAAAAAGCTGTAGGAGGGAACACAGCGAAAGACAGAATGACAGTTCTTTGCTGTGCTAATTCCGATGGAAGTCATAAACTTCCGCTTTTTGTTATAGATAAATCCCAAAATTTTAGGTGTTTTAAAGGCATAAAATCGTTGCCCGTGAAATACACATTCAACAAAAACGCATGGATGACTTCAAATTTATTTAAAGAGTGGCTTATTGATTTTGATAAGCAAATGGCTGAAATGAATAGAAAAGTTATTTTATTCGTTGATAATTGTTCAGCTCATAAACCTGATGTGAAACTGAATAATGTAAATATACACTATTTTCCGCTAAATACAACTTCACTCATTCAACCCATGGATCAAGGAATTATATCCCTTTTTAAGCGAAATTACAGAAAGGAAGTGGTCAAGAAAATTATTTCGACGATGGACTATTATGATACATCGTCCTCTAAACCTGCCAATGATATGTCAAAAGACATCTCAATCCTTTCAGCTATCCATATGATGAATAAGAGCTGGAATAAAATAACTGGAAGTAGCATAGAAAAATGTTTCATTAACTGTAAATTTTCAAAACAAACGATTACGGATAGTGAAGAAGATTTTGAATGTCCTCCTCTTGAAGAAATGACCTCAGATGATTTTTCTAGGTTTGCAACATTTGACAATTGTTTGCCCGTTTTCGGAGATATTGAAGAACCAGAATCGCAAGAAAACAAAGATTTAATAAGTTTTGATGACAATGAGATCAAAGATGATGTTTCTGAATGGTCTTCAGTATCTGGCCAGGAAGTAACAAGCGCTTGTTCTGTAATAAGAAGGTTTTTAGAAGGAAAGTCAAATGTTGATTTTAAACATTATTATAGTTTAGAACAACAAATAACAGATTTATTGTGTAATGATAAAAAACAATCTAAAATTACTGACTTTTTTATAAAAACATAATTTTGATTTAATTTATGGACATTTTAATTGAATTAGATTTAATAATTGTTTTAATAAATAATTAATATGGTATCCTTACTTTTATTTTACTTAAAACTGTAATAAATAATGCTGAAAATTTTATAGTATAAATCTCAAGCGATGTGCAATAACCTCAATTTGTCTTGCAGAATTCTGACAATCCTAAACGCTATTCCAATAAGTGGGTTTTACTGTATATAGAGACTGATTTACCTAAATGTGATTCATACCACTTTGAATATTCAAATATAAACAGTTTCACAAAACTTGTGAAAACTCCTTTTGGTAAAAAACCATTTCAATGTGAAAAATGTAATTATGAAAGTATAAGGAATTTCGATTTAGAGAGAGACACATACTGTCAGTTCATTCAGTTAAAAACCCATATAAGTGCAAGATATGTAAATGTAGTTATAAACAAAACAGTTACTTGCAGACATATTCTTACCCATCTAAATGGTGAGAAACCATTTAAGTGTGAAATATGTCAACGTAGTTATTTACATAAAGAGAAATTAACATAACACATGTTCACTCACTCAGCTAAAAGATTATTGTGTAAAACATGCAACTACAAATGTAAGAAATTATGTTTTACTTCGACATATGTTAGTTCACTCTGGTAAGAAACCATTTGAATGTAGTATAATATGTTACAAAAAGTATTCTCAAGAAAGTTATGTAAGTAGACATATGCTTGTTCATTTTAAGAGAAAAGCATTTCAGTGTGAGATGTGTAATTATGAATCTCCAAAGAAGCTTGATTTACAATAACATATGCGGTTGTTTCATTGTATAAAGAAATCATATGAATGTGAGATATGTAAACGTAGTTATACTCGTAAAGATACATTAAATAAGCATATGTCTGTTCATTCCAGTGAGAATTAAAAATGTAATTTATAATTAGAGTATATAACATTATAATAACACATTCTAATAGAAAACTAGAATTAAAACTTAATTTATTGTAATCACGTCATTCTATTTCATTTTGTTAATTATTAAAATGAAACGTCATATTAGGAATAGATCTTGTACAAAACTGTTATTCTATTAAAAACTATGAATTTTTATAATAATAAATGTTTTGAAAATAGTTATCTATATAACTTTTCAATATTATAAAAGCAGAATGTACTACCTAATTATTTTCCAACAACTTCTGAATTTAATTGTTAATAAAAACTTTATATTTCTAGAATTAAGAAAAAAAGGATGCAAAAACAATATTTACTTAAGGCTGCTTACTATACATGTTTTGAGCTGATCCTGGTCTAAAGTTCAGATACAGACTGAGTTTTAAGATATCTTGGGATTCTTATATGTATAGTCTATACTTGAGCATACTCTAATATATTTCATAGTTAGGACTTAACTCGTCAATTCAAACTCCTATTTGTGCTAAGACTCAAGATAAGGAAACAGGTGAGTTGAGGTGTGCTTGCTGGGCAAGCATAGATCTGCCCAAGTACTAACCATAAATAGGTACATTAGACCTGTATTGGTCTTACTGGATCATTCAAGCTGGTTAGGCCTTTTGAGACAGTGCAACATTTGAATCAGTTAGACTTTTCAGATTCTTTGGGTTGAATTTTACACATCAATCATTCCTTTCAAGCTGGCTGTTTTCTTTCGACCAATTGAGCTTTTTGGGCAGAATTTTGAATAGCATTTGAGTTTAGAAACCTTGTATCATGACACAAGCCTCTATTCATATAGCATCGGACGTCCATTTGTTATCCAAATTTCGTCCCGACGTCCATAGACATAAATTGGACATCCATTGGACGTCCACTGAATGACCGTTGGTGGACGTCCACTGGACATCTATTTGTCATCCAAAACCGTCCAAATTATGCCCAAAGGTCGTCCAGATTATGTCCAAACATCGTCCGAATTATGTATGTCCAAGAATCATCCAATTTATGTCCAAAAATTGTCCGAGTTATGTCCAAATTACGTACAAATTACGTCCAGTAACGGAAGTCCGTAGGATCCAAAGTTGTGACAAACGGACGTCCAATGGACATCCATAGGATGTGCGTGTGCTATATGGCTATGTGTAACATAAAAGGATTTTTCATTTTATTACAAGCTGATTTGGCACAACTTTGTAGTTCTCATTAGGACTTTAGAGTCTACCTCGAATTCAATCAGTGAAATTTGTATCTAACAAAATAAAATAGATACAAGCAGTTTGAATCGTTTTCGCTTAGAACTGCTCAAGTTTGCCATTTTAAAGCCAAGAATCACTACTGTAATGAGATCTTTTTGACAATACTTAAGTCTGTGTGAATTAAAGGACCAAACGTAAAAGGTGAGAAGCGATTCTAAAGTATTCGTTATTGACTGTAAATGATAGTCATGGATTTCTTTCTTGGAAAGCTAAACATCGTGAATTTGTTGTCTTGTTGCACCAAACCTACTGGCACAGCAATACTCCATATAGCACCGGACGTTCATTGGACGTCCATTTGTTATCCAAATTTCGTCACGACGTCTATGGACGTAAATTGGACGTCCGTGTTTGGACGACCGTTGGTGGACGTCTACTGGACATCCATTTGTCATCCAAAAATCGTCCAAATTATGCCCAAAGACCGCCCGAATTATGTCCACTGGACATCCATAGGATGCCCGTGTGCTATATGGAAGGTTTAAAACAAGAACTTTTTCCCAAGGCTTAGTATATATGGTTAGAGATTTTGAAATCCGAACAAAACTCAAGTGATTTAAGATCAGAAACGAGATTTCTTCTCTGAGATCTATTCTCGTTGGAACTCATAGTAACCGGTTCCATATCTCACACCAAAGCCAGTTGATACAAAGTACCGACACCAAACAAAAAACGATCACAAATTGAACTCAATAACGATTTTCTCTCAGCTAGAGGCGCTGTTGATCTACCTTGAAGCTGACCAGTTTAACGTCAGTTTATAAGTTTGAGGTTAGTGAAACTTAAATTTTTGAAAAAAGTAATAAATAATGCGTTTTCGGAGACTTAACTCCTATTTCTGATCTGATCATACAAATTACATGATACAGTTATGTGGGTTAACTCGATTTATTCAGAAACGGTTGCGCAACTCTACAAAATCTGTTTTACAGCAATTTATAAAAAAATAATTCTGAAAGCAATGAAGATGACAACAAGCTAATAGAAAATATAGACTTGTTCATACAAACTTTGCAAAGAATAAAGAATACGCAACAACAAGGCATTAATAATTACTTTTTTCTAAAATTTAAATTTCAATAACCTCAAACTTATGAATTGACGTTTAAACTTGTCAAGTTTAACGTAGATCAACAGCGCCTCTAGCGGAGGGAAAATCGATTGAGCTCAACTTGCGATCGTTTTTTGTTTGGTGTCGGTGCTTTGTATCACAATCAACTGGCTTTGTCTCGCACAGCCTAAGAGCGCTCCCTGTTCGTTAAGGGGCGAAAGTATAGCGTTGCCACCTCATCGGTATTTTGCATGTTTATTTAGAAGTTCAAGAGGGACTCCCACGCTTGATTTGGAGTGGAGCCCAGGGGCATCCTCCAGCGCCTGTTTTGGAGTCCGAGGAAGACCATTTCCATAGGCACCCTCGGAAAACTTTCAAATCCAGACCCAGCTGCTTTGAAGACACAACAATAACACAAACGTGTTCTGCTAATGAAGTTTGTAGCTAAAGTGTCCATACAAAATAAGAACGGGGGAATCTTTACGTATACCAAATACAAACCATGCTATGTAGAAAGCACCTCCTTCATAAACAAAGGGCATATCTAGATAAATAATAAGAATGTGAAAGTGTGAAGACTTTGACAGTGGTTCTTTTGTGCTTCCTGTCATTTTATTTCTTCCCGGTGGTTCTATCGTCGTATCAGGATTTTCGAGCTGTGTTCTGTTACAGGTTATCCGTTTCCTGTTCCAGTCTAAGTTTATTCTATGTTTAGTAGTCACAAGGCACCCGGTTGGGCATCCTTCCGTCTTTGCCGTCTCACATCAGTTCCATGAGGAGGGGTTGAACTACTGTCGTTAGGTTTTACGCTGTCTCAGTTCTTTCGGGATTTTGCTTGCTCAACGCTCTGCGAGGCTCACGTCTAGTAGGTTTATCATCCCCAAAATTGACTATGCCACTGTTACAGCCTTCGCATACTTGTGGTAATAGGATCTTGCAAAAGGTTTTTTATATTTGTATTTGCTGTTCCATTATTCATTACCAACATGGCCATATCTTGTTTTTTCTTTGGTCAAACCACACCAAGCAGTTTCGACTGCATTAAGAGATTTATGCATCTTTTTAAATGCCTATGGAAATACTGACTTTCTGTCCAAGAAACAAAATCTGCAAGCAAATTGGCAAATATTTCTAGACATTTCATAAATTCTATCGGCTTTGAGTAAGAAGAACTGGTTTTACACATGCTAACATAAAAACAAGCAAATTATATGTACGTTGAAAGCGGTTAACGTTTAGGTTTCCCGAACCGACTATTCTCACTAATACCTTAATGAAGCAGGCAAACACCAAACAGTAATTTTCATGAATTTGATTACCTCTTATCCTTTCCTCACCGTCTTGCCTGAGAAACAATTTCTGAATTCCTAAAGCACCCCCCTTTCCAAACGAGGAAATGAAACACACAATAACTTTTATTTTGTAATTTGGCAGTTATGGACAGGACA
This sequence comes from Ignelater luminosus, assembly GCA_011009095.1. Classification (NCBI taxonomy): domain Eukaryota; kingdom Metazoa; phylum Arthropoda; class Insecta; order Coleoptera; family Elateridae; genus Ignelater; species Ignelater luminosus. Next base: position 50,623 of record VTPC01003610.1, on the reverse strand, counting down.
GGACAGGACAAACCTAGCAGTTGAGATAAGCTTTTTGATGAGATATTTATCGGCTTTTTTGATAATTTAGTAAACGAAGATAATAAAAGCAAAGATATTTTCAAAAACATATCTTGAAATGACGCAAGACTTTTAAGTGCTACTGTATAAGGAAGGAGCTATTAATTTAATTGTTTATCAAGAATTTCCAAAAGTTTTAATTAAATAATTCTGTAACATAAATAGAATTGCAACGAGATTTAATTTGTTTGAAGATAATTTAAGCTATACAAAGAAAACAACAAATAATACCCGTCGCCAACAAAAGAAAATCTCCACTCACTTTATTTTCTCGCACGTTTATTCTATTTGCTCAATCAGCGGGAAATGTTATTTTCAGACTTTAATACTCCTTGAGAAAATAATCCAAAGCGAGTTGTCAGCAACAAGCTTTGAGAGGTCAGTAATCACGCCTTTACATTTTATACATTGATTTTCGGTTTTCATTAATCGTAAACTGCGTATCTAACTTCCCCCTTCGCATTTCCACCACTACAACTAGTAATAAAGTTGTCTGTTGTGAAAGCACAATTCTCTCAGATTTAATTTAAAAGTTTAGATCGCACAGCTGCGTTTTACACAAAGAGTAATCAAAATGTGATCTAATGTAATGACATGTCGAGATTCATTAAATATTTTTTATGTTATAATCATAAAGTAGAAATTTACTAAATTTATGAAAAAAATATTAAGAATTTTAAAATGTCAGCAAGTTTGTAATTTGATTATTTTTAATTTAATAACGAGGACAAATACTCATAATATTTGAGAAATCAAAATACTTATGATCTTTAGAACCATTTATTTGATTGCCAAGAGAAATGCAAGTGAATTAAAGTTTTTATAAATTACACCCTCAATTCTACTAGCAACATTCTTGAATTTATCATTTATACTCGCGTTAGGGAGATTTTATTAATATAAAGAAAGGTAAAGTCTCAACGCGGTTCTTACATTTAAAATATGTATGAATGAGAACAGAAAAGATATGAAGATTAATGTTAAGGAAATGTTTCCGGGTGTAATCCCTAGCCCGGTCCGCAAATGCAGACGGGGGATTAAGGTTAAAGCAATGTGTTCAGGCAGAAGCTGTATTTTTCGTTGTTGCATAAGATACGACATAAAAAGTTTTTAATATGTTTTCATTCTTTATAAGTACGACCATGAGGTTTAGTGGCTTCCAAATTTTTAAATTCTCAGGGGTACGCATCGGTTTATTTTTTTACGTATTAAGTTATTACACGTACCACAGCACTGATTTAGTTCTAGAATCTCTGTTATTGAATATATTAAATAACGAACATTTTCTTAGATAATTCAACAGCGATTTATAATTTTTTATATTTCCCTGTTAACTGTGGTAGAGAAATATCTGGAAATTTAACGTCATTGAATCTTTTTTGCCACGAAAACCGACAATTTCTGAAACAAAATTAATTCCTTCTAGATTTATGTTTGAAATAATTTAATTAACCTTATGAAATCTTAAGAAATTTTATTTTACTCGAAAACAATGCATTTCACAAGAAAAATCCATTGCCTATGAGAAATCATACGACGTCCTTTTAATACTACAAGGGACAGAAACACACCTTCAAGGACTTGGACGATCTTTAAGCAATGTAAACATAGATGGTATCACAAGATCAATTATTTTCTTGGCGGGACATATGCAGGAGTGAGTGAAACTTTCGTTGTTTCTCGTTCTTTTGAGCATTGGATTTTTTCTTAATTCTTTTGTTTTAAAGCAAACTTTTATTTTTTCTTAACTATCATTGGGATTTTGTTTCTTGCTTGTTTCTATTTTATTTTTTTTTCTATTTGTTTATTTGATTCTTTTCTTTATTCATTATGCATTGTTTTCTTGAAAGTTTTAAGAAACTTCTTTTCAGCCCAATGTGGTTGAAACTAGAAGTACGGCTTCCGTTTGGTGTAGTAAAAATGAAATTGGAATGATGATCGTGTCGAACCAGGCAGATACAAAAGAAGCAAATCGATAGGCACCACCATATCTCCATATATCTTCAGTCCAGGGCGTACCACTGGTGGTCTCCTGGAGTGGTAGAGAAAAAAGGAAGAAAAAAACGGGACTTTCTTGGATAGCAACACATCCTCACGAATAAATATATATTTTAGGATACTGCAGGTTACTGCTTTCCTTCTTTCATCTAAGTCTTCCATTTTGCACAATCTTCCCATTCTCCATCTTCCAGATTCCTGTCTCGCCAAGATTTTCTCGGGTTTCCTCTTTTCCGTCTTCTCATAGGGCTCCAATCTATTTCTCTATTTATCCATTTGCTTGCTCTTGCTCTTCTGGTATGGCTATACCATATTAACCTTTAACATTAACGTCCGACGTCACTTCCATTCTATCCCGAATCCTTTCATTTTTTATCTTTTCTCTTGTTACCCATCTCGACTGCACAAATATCGTTTCGAAGTTTCTTATTTATTCGTCTGATATTTTTGCGGATATCTCTGTTTCATGTAATTTAGTGTAATTTTCTTATGCTTGCTCTATTTTAACCTAATCTGTTTTTATTTCTTCTTCTTTTATTTCAATCTGATCTTCAATTAGTAAATTTTGGATGGGTTTGTCATTGGTTATTATTTTTATCATTATTCTGTCTTTTTGTAGTTTATTTCAAAGCTGGTTTTTGAGTATTCTTCTCTTAGCTTAACATAAAACCAAGATCGCTTTCATCCCGCACTATTACAACTTGGTTGTCTGTATACTGTAGCGTATAAAGATATCCATTGCGTATCGGTACCTTCATTCTCTGATATTTCTTTTTCTATCTCTTTGAGGTGTCTTTTAAACATATTTTGAATAGAGTCAATGAGGTACAGTATCCTTAGAGCAGTCCCTTAGATATTAATGTGTTAAAGGTGTTAATGTTTTTCCTACTTTAATGGCGATCTCGTCATCACTGTATAGTTCCTTTACTGCTTCAATCAGTACTCTTGGGACATCTAGATTTTCTCTAACTATGCACATTTTAGTTCTTGGTAATGTATTGTACGCCTTTTTAAAATCTATGGATCTGTTTTTTGCCCTTTTTGTCAGTCTAAACATGACTTTCCTGTTGTGAAATCCGCTTGATCATCTCCAATTTTTCCATCGATACTTTTCTCTATTTATTTCTCTTGGTTCCTTCAGTAATATTACTGCAATTCCTCTGCAATCTTCACAATATCGATGCTAAATGGGCCTGTTTCCATTTCTTTGAAACCCCTTCTGCATTTATTACTCCTTTTATTAAAAATGTTATCATTCGAAATAGCTTATTCGAGTCATGTTTCACTAGTTTTGGTGATATCCTTCCTGGCGCTGCTGATTTAATTGTTTTTCAATGATTTAATTACGTTTATTACTTCTTCTTGCCATATTTCTTCTCTTGTTATTACTATTGGTTCTTGATCTTCGTGTTGCGTTTTGTTTTCTTCATCTATAAGCTCTTTTCGTGTTTTTGTAGGTAGACTTTTGTAGTAATTTACCTACTTTTCAGGTTCTGTTTGGAATAAATCTAACTTTTCTGTTCTGTCTTCAATATTCTTCAAGATGTTGAACTTTTTCTACCTCCTATATCTGGTCAATGTTGGTACACATTGATCCAGGTTTCATTTTTTTCCTTCGAAGTGAGTCTTTTTACTATTCTGTTTCTCTTCTTGTAATTTTGATAATCTTCCATGTTCTTTGTATTTAACCATTTTTCATATAGGAAGGAGAAGGAAAATGGTTAGTGTTCTGAAGAAAAATGGCTGAAAAGTGTTCAATTTTGGCTTGAGCTGTCTGGGGATCTGAAATGGTTTTTTGTAGCCGTAATCCAAAGGTGCTGTTGGTGCAATTAGTAACAATAACCTTCAATACTTACTTTCTCTATCTTTCAAAAGGATGCTTTCTTCCATAGACGATTACCATGAACACGATACTTACAATTAGAACGTGCATTCTATGATTATATAAGATCATTGTTGATTTTGGTGGAGCAGTGACTGTAAGAAATCACAACAAAATAGCAATGTCGTCTGAAACCAGTTTAAAAGCAGTTTTGAGCGGAAGTAGTCAGCCTGTTTAAAAGAAGAAAAAACTCAAATAATTGTTAAATTGAGCTATTATGCCCCAATCGATTTCGATATTCCTGAATGTAGTGCTTTGTGATCTGAAATAATGTCAAGAAAATGACAGTTTGATATTGCTGCAATCGAAAGTACTAATTGGAGTGCTCGGTAACTGATAATGGTCATCTGTTGACTAATAGAGTGTTGTCTAAAACGTCTTGCAAAAGTAAATATTAGGTTTTGAGAAAACGTTTTCAAAATATTAAGCAACCCCGAACTGATTTATGTTTGTAATTAAGGATAAAGTTGTAGTAAAGATTTTTCCTTTCAAAAGACGGTATCAAAACTATGTAACAAAAATGAAAACTACAATGTTTTTCTTTAGAATATCCCCCCACCTTTGTTTTAGTCCATCTCGACAGTTTTATCACTCTTCTCCAAAAAAGTACTAATGCCTAGCCACGGCCGAAACGTAGAAGTATACATGATTCTTCGTCGAATACTCTGCAGGGGTTGGAAGACTGTAGCAAGGACATTGGGTAACTATTATTGGATGATGGATTTCTATTCTCTCAGTATTTGACATATTGCATTTCGAAAATAAAATTGTTTGTAGGATATTTCAGTTCAACTAAATAGTCTAAAAACATACCTTTACTTCCTTTATATTTTTTATATTTCAGGTAATAATACCGTTTGGCATATTATTGATTTATTTCTTTATTTGGGATGTTTTGAGTTATTTTCAGAATTTTTCTGATTTCAAAGTCGATGTATCACTCTCATTACATCCCATTTAAGTACTTTTAAATAATTCCTTTACAAAAAGATACAAAAAACAACTTAAAAGCTAACTTCCTAATAACTTTAGATATTATATGTAATTGTGTGTAATTTTGTAATTTATGACATTTTATTCTGACCCACTACTGATTGCTACAATCATGTTGGAAATATCAACCGAATTAAATGAAAATAATGTAATGCTACCAAAGACTATTTTGCAAGATGGAGTGAAATGGATTTTAATTCCAACAAAAATCATCTTAGAATATGTGTGTTTATGGCCTGAAGATTTTAGTAGAATTACAACAATCTTATTGTCTTTGATGATTATAAGTACTGTGGCAATTCTAATTGGGGAAATACAATTTATAAGCGAAAACAGTAACGATTTTACTAAAACCATCACAGGTGTTTCTACATTTATGGTTACAATCGAAGTATTATTACGGATTCATAGATTCCTAGTTTCCTATATTTTCCTTTTTATTTTAGGTATTTGTTAGACAAGTTGTTATAATTTTTAAGAAAAATGAAATATCGAAATTATTATCAGCAGTGTATTCTGAATTTTGGCCTTCCAATATTCTACAAAGGAAATTTCAAAAGCAATTGGAAAAAGAAACTTTTTATCTTGTTGGTTTCTGTTATATGTTTACATCGTCGGCTTTTATATCAGCTCTACAATATTTTATCCTACCACTAATTTTAAACACTGGCGAGCTGCCCCTTTCAACGAACTATTTATTTAATTGGAGCAAAAGTCCATATTTCGAACTATTGCTTGTATGGCAAAGCTTCCTGTGTGGAATCTTCCCACTTACTATTTGTGGCTTTGACATGTTATTTATTAGTTTGTTATGGAACTGTATCGTACAATTCAAAATACTAAGATTTTATATACAGAGTGATTTTAAAAATATTATAAAGAAGAATGAAATTGACAAAAGATTATTTTTGATAAAAATTATAAGTCATCATCAAAAAGTTGTGAGGTATTACCCAATATATTTAAAACATTAAGACATGTTATGATTTGTATATTTTAGAATGTGTAAGAATATTGAAGAAACTTTCAGCTTTTTTATTTTGACATTGGTACTGTCTAACACAGCTACAGTTTGCTTACCTGGTTTTCTTGGGACGGTAACAATAAAACTCTTTACTTTATTAATTTGTAAACTGTAATTGATTATTAATTTTTTTAGGTTGTTCAACCAACTGAATTGGGAAAACTATTAACACATCTAGCAGGACATTTTTGTGAACTTCTCGCCTATTGTTTTCTTGGAAGTGAATTAATTGAAGAGGTAATAAGAACAAAACAGTCATTGGCATAAGTAGTAAGATTTTACGTACACCAAGGTAGTCCACGTTTTACAGATAAGTAAATCTGCCTTTAAACAGTTCATTCTTCTTTTTTCTACCTCACTGAGATTTTTTCTCATACATAGGAAAATCGTTAGGCATCAGTACATCAGTACAGATACTTGTATCTAAAAATGAGATCTACATTCTATCAGACAGTCAAGCAGTATAAAAGGCCTTGAAAGCAATTCCTAAATCAGTTGAAGATTGCAATAAAACAATAAAAAGGCATCAGTAAATTGAAAGCAACGAAGAAGCCAAAAGGCAAAACGCGCTAAACTGTTTCTAGAACTCTCTAATTTCGACCTAACAGTATCAATAGGTTGTATCGAGACCGTTTACTATCAAGAAATCAATTAAAGGATATAAAACAAGGACGTAAAATTGCCTACCCCTGGAGAAATCATTGTGGCGTATACCCAAGTTTACCAAAAGCCTAAATATTTCCACTGATTAATACTAAATATAGGATTTCTTAGGTTCAGGTGAAGAAATGTTTTACTGTGCCAACCCACCCATTTACAATCTACATCTCTGGATTAAGTAGTTATGGTAATGAAATCAAGATAACTATATGAGAAATGGAAAAAACTTTTTTGCAAAAGTCAAATCCTCAGCTTGCACTTGTCAATTTACGGAATTTGCCAACAAAAGTAAAAAAAAACATTTCTAGATATGGTCGCTATCTTGAAATTCTGCAAGATAGAATTACCCTCAAGAACGTCATTTACTCAATTGTTACCCGAAATATTTCTTGCATGAGAAGGAAAGCTTTTTATCGGAAACGGTCCTTGACTGCATGAAGGTACGCATCTGGCTGAATTGTTTACAGCTGGTAGTTCTCTGAAATATTGTGTTTTCTGTAATCGAAATCATTCACGTCCTTGCTTAGTTAGACATCCCATGTTCAAAATTGCATTTCTAAACCCAAATAACTGTCCACTGTACTTATCCTGTTGCTCTGCTAAGCTATGAATGATTTTGGTTGATCGCCTGGTCTCGTGGTCTCAGAATTTACTTTATCCTATGGGTTTCAAAAAGGTCTGTCTCTTTTTTCTGTTTTATTTAAACATTTTAGATTGAAACTCAGAGTTCATTGCAGACGGCTTGTTGTTACGGTTTTAAAGTATTCATTTTAGAAAAAATCTTGCTAGTAATTTATAACTGCTTTATTTTTAAAATAAAATCTCTGATGCACACGGAAGGCACTACGCCACTTGCTTTATGGAATGGAATTAAAACACTCTTCTAAGGTACAAAGACGACTACCTAAATTGTTTTCAAGTTAAAAAGATAATTCTAAGTTGAAAGTTAGAAAGTTAAACTTATTACAGCAGTACTAAAAGAGGCATTTTTATAGTGTCTTAGACTTTGGAAAACTTTAAGCAGACAATATTGTATACCAAGATGTTTTGACAGTCTTCTGTTCTTCCAACTCAATAACTACATAGCTTTCACAAATCCTGCAGTTTTTTGGGTCGCTTTAGAACACCTAGAGTCTACTTTTTGACGTGTCGCAAAATTTCAGAAATGATTCAATAAGCTCCATCATCAAGTAATTAAAGAGTTTGTTAACTGATTCTTACACGCTCAACTTTTCTCTTTTTTGTTAACTTCCTGGTAGGGTTCTTAAGGCATGGAACCTGGGCGTCAAAATTTTGAGGTACATTGTCGCCCACGTCAGCAAACATAAATTGTTTGGAGTTTAAGGAGGATGTCCCATATCTTGTTGCGAGTCCAAAGATCCCCTATGTCTTGTTGGAAGTGCAAGAGTACCTCTTTGTTTGGTCGACAGGTAGACCATAGTGTAACTTTCGATGTATTCGGTATCATTTTGCAGACATGAACCATATATTCTGGGGTTATTCCTAAACAAAGCCTTTCCGTATGTTCTTTATCATCATCACATAACGGACTATGTCTCTTGCAAAATCCTTTAAATAACCTAAAGACAGTAGCCCAAGATAGTGTTTCGTCGCCAAATGTTGAATGAAACGTTGCATACATTCTTTAAATAGACTAACTTTAAAGACGTAGAAAATAATAGCGTGATAATGCTTTTGTCCCAACTTCATGACTTGTATTATCGAAACGTACTTTCGCTGCTACCACATAGAGTTGGTAAAACGCGACTTCTCTTGTATTTGTAGTAGCATATTGAACTTCAATCCTCTTAGAGTATCACACGAATGGCAGGTTCTTTTCTTTTCTTTTCTTTTAGCTGGTATATGCAAGGTACTACATCTTGCTCATTGATAATCCTGCGGATATGACTTTTAAAGACGTTTAGTATCTCAAACTGCAGGTTGACAACTGCGGCTGTTCTACCATAGTATCCGTACCGCAATCGTAATGTTTGTTCTTTGTTGCCCTGATCTTGCAACTGATTTGTTCCGCATGATCAAGATCACTCATTTTCAGATAGATGACCTTTGCTTAGAATTCTCGTAAATATTGCATTGTTAAAATCTGTCAATTGACTATTCCTATACCACATATAACAGAAACTAGAAAAGATTTAATTTGACAACCTAAAGAATATGCCAAATTCTTAATTTCTCTAGTACTTGTTGAACTGGATCAAAACAAACTTAAAATGAATATTTATGAGACTGTGGTCTTTATGAGATTAAACTATAAACAGATCAATATTCGCCTTATCCTTTAGACTTTTGAGTCTTGGTCTTTGACATAATCTAACATGTTTGTTGCAATTGGTTGCAAGTTTGGAAATTTCTTGTTAACCTTTCTAGTAAATGTAAATATGGTGGCGAATTGCTAGAGAGTGAAATGAAAATATTCTGCAAGTTGTTACTTTGGGATCTTAGCTGATTGAGAGACAATTCCTTTTCTGTAATTTCCTTGAGAGGCTCCTTTATCTTTTGAACTTTTGCCCTGTTGATAGTATATTGAGTATTCGTTTTTTTAAATATAAGTAAATTGGAACAACAGCCAGAAACATTTATTGAACACAATATACTTAAACGTAAATCTGAATTAAACAAGTCTGGTAATTTTAATAACAACTTTCTCTGAGTTTTTATTATTTTTCTTTGTTTTGATTTTTATTCTAATTAATAATAATAAAAGGCATTAAAAATAGAACTTTGAACACGCAAGTAAATACTTTCTAAAAAAGTTCTACAATAAAATCAAATTATTTCAATTACCCGATCGATCGAGTTCCAAATAACGTCAGTAAGATGATGACCCACTAGACATAATTATGTTTGAAATGCCTAAAAAAATATATCTAAAGACTCATCCGTTTATAAACAACAAGAACAATAATTTTCTAAAAACTGTTTTTAAAGATGGCGTAAAATGGGTTCTGATTCCTGCAAAAATTGCTAATCTAGTAAGAAATTGTTCGATTTGGAGCACCGTTCAGTAATAACATCTTTTATAAAAGAAGGAAAGTCTGCTCCATCATCCCATTAAGTTATGTTTTGGAACAAGCAGTTTGAGTAATGTACAGTATGGAAAATAATTCACAGAAGGTTGAATGTGTCTAAGGTTAGTACAAGATAGATTCCAAGAATACTCACACCATTTAAAGACACGAGGCTCTACTGCTGTCAGGAAAACTTGAAGCTGTTCCGTGAAAAACAAGTCAAATTTCTTTATCTTTTGGTGACTGGAAATGTAACTTTGGTGTATCATGGAGATTGTGAGTCTGAAATGCGCTGGAAGCACAAGACTAGCCCCACTGCTACAAAGTTCGAGGTAGAGAAACTTATGGGCAAGGTCTTGGCAATGGTCTTCTGGGATGAGAAAGAACTTTTGCTCTTGAAGAAAACTAAACAACTGTAACTAGGGACATTTACACCAACATAATGATTGCCTTGCGTATCTATTAAGAAGAAAAAGCTAGGAAAACTCACAGTACTGTGTATAGTACAAGTTCTGATGTTTCTGGTATAAGTTATTCTCAATCTTGCCTATTTTGTTAAGATGGTATGGTAAAAACCTAGACATAAACTTTTTGTTTGCCTTGGCTTTAGAATATTTGTTAAACGTAGGGACTTTTCAGTTTTCAGATAGCTTCTGGTGAAGCTAAAGAAACGCCCAGGTCAAATAAAAGATGACAGTGCACCTTGCCATCTCTAGTTAGGTGGTCAGCCGCCTTATTGCCTTCAATACCGTCATGGTTTGGTACTCCCAACAAGGTGGGTTGCTTTGGCCATAGTTTGATAAACCCGAATACATTGTCCAATGGTACAAGTTTCCCACGGTAATGGATATCTGGTACGTAGGTTTACGGATATCCGTATTAACTCCTTCTGTTTTGAATCCATCAACTGATGGTCCCTTGTTCAAGTTTGGATTTGCCTGCTTGCCATAGTTCATGATCCAGAATCATCACTTTGAAACATTTGTCGCAGTAGAATCTGATTAATATTTTTTCCGTGAGTTTGAATCTTTTCTAAGATTCCTAATTGGTCAATAGAATGTTCTGGTTTTAAAATTTTGCTTGTCTCTACCTAATCTTAATGCACTGAAGGCTTTCTTTCTCATTTAAAGGTACGAAGAGAGCAGAATGAGTCTATAACTGCAGTAGATACCTTGAGTGACAATTTCGACAGACTTTTTACGAACCAACCATAGGATTTACAAATCCCCGATGCAAAACATGTTTTAAGGAAAAACAAAAATAATTTTTCTTCCATTTGGTACAGACTTTTTGGCAGTTTTAGTATAATTTGAAAAATTTATTTACTCGTTTTTAATATAATTTTCTCCATTTGTTATCCATCATTCCCCAATCCAATTTCCATATCATTTCCTTAACTTTTCTTTGGAAATCTCTTTATAATATTGATAAATAGCATTTCCTAATGCAGGATGAAATAAAGAAATGGCCCTTGAAGGAAACCGTAAGATCTCAAAACAACCAAAAGTCATTGGAAGCAAGATCTAGAGAATATGAAAGGCGAAGGGGTGCTTGTATTCCGTTTTCTTACAGCAAATTAGTAACAATTCTGACCTTGTGTAATGGTGGTTGTCTCAATGCAGAATGAAGTGTCTTCGACGAAATTTATTAATCATCATGCCAAACGTGTGTATTTGCCAGAACTTTATGACCATTAGGGACAGGATATGATAAAGTTAAACTTGCTGTATCCCAAAAGATGGCTTAAACGATTTTGTTGTTTGATAGCATTTCTTTAATCTCCTTGATGAAGGAAAAGCCAAGTGTTTCCATTGTTTTAATTGGCGTTTGGTTTCAGGTTTGAAATATTATACCTATGTAGGTTTTATCCGTGGTTGTAACATTATTCAAAAAAGTACTCCAGCTTACTTGATTTCTTGATAATACGGCTTGACGAACACCGATGCAATCTTACTTCTTCTAATCTAAAAGTATGTGGGGAACCCAATAAGCATTAAACCTGCTCAGGCGTCAAACCATTGATTTCGTCAAGGGTTTCTGACGATGTTGCAGAATTTGGCATTCCATGTCGGGGTTCATCTTTGGTGTACTGTCTTACTCACGGAGAGTGCAGCTTACAAGAATAGTGTATCCACAAACATCTTGTAAGTGCTAAATGCCGCGATTCCATCTGTTCTTTGGATTCAATGCCCTTTTCTTGACCTTTTCCAATCTATATGGACTTTTTCAGAAGTCACTTTGTAGGCGTCTTGGTCACCACTTACTGAATGTCTTATTTCATCACGACACATCCCTGTTTTCATACAGTATGCTTACCTGAAGATGTTCTACAGCAATGTCTAGATGCTTCACACTCTGCTAGTATGTTTAAGTTATATTGTCTTGATAATGTTTCAGAGTACGTCCCTATCGGAAGCAATTTTTGCATGCGACTGGCATCTGCTGCAAGACGATATAAATTTTAAGAAAACGCTATTAATGATGATAATAAGATCTCAAAAGGAGGTTCATCTAACAGCAGCTGGTTTTAGTGTTTTGCATTTGCCCGCATTTCTAAAGGTAAGATAATTAAAAAAAAATGTAAACAAATCTGAAGTTCTGTGTTTCAGATCTTGCGGTTATCGTTTTCGTTTTACACACTTTTAAATTCTGTATTACGAAAGAATTAACACAAATGAAGTAAAAACTATTGCCACTTCAATAAGTTCTCAAATTACAAACAACTAGAATTATTTAAAGTCATACTCCTTATTTGTGAGAATTGACAATTCCGGTATAAGAGTCAATTATCGTTTTCATAATTAAAAACAATCCTTTTAACTGACTATTAATTGTGAAGTCGGAATATTTGTGCAATGTTTAAGAACAACAATAAATCTTGATTCAATCAACCAAATATTGTTTTATTGTGAAACAAGTTGTTCTATATTTTTATCCTGTTATCAATAGGTATTGAATTATGCCTGATTACGTAATTATCGTAATTGTCTAGAACAAATGGAAAAGATGTTTCATCCTTTGTGCAACGAGAAGAAGAGATTTTATCTACACTCATGAATCATCAAAAACGTTACGAATACCTACTGCGAATGCTATGTGAAGATGACCTGTCAAGAACAGACTTTGAACAACATCAGAATCCTCTGCCATAGTGAGTACCAATAGAGCAGAATAAAACACTCAAAACACCTAGAAACGTTATGCTGCAATACTTATGAGCTTACTAAGGTTCAATTAAGTAGAATATAAAAAAAAATTTTCTTTTTTGTAATCAGATATATTTTTGGATTAAGCATAATCGCTATATCAACCTAACAAATCTAAATAAAACCGAAGAAATACCGTAATGCAATGTTTGGCAGTGAGTGTCCTTCCTCTAGAAAAGCTTTCGTCACACTGATCGCAGATCGTCGGAAGATACAACAGTCCACATTTCATCTAACTCGAGAAGAAGAATTCATCAGTCTGCAATGATATGGTGCACAATTTAAGTCTTAATTATTAAGCTCTGGCTTTAATTAGTTTGAATAGTTTAATCAAACTAAGGTCACACTAAAAAAAGGAAGAAAACTCAACAAAACATCACATTAGTGGAGTAAGTGAGTACCGAAGAAAAAGTCTACTCAAGGAAACCTCTTGTCTGAGATGAACTATAGATTTCGGTATTGGTACTTTCAGTAATAGCAATACAATTTTGATATTATCAAGAAGAAGAAGAAAATCAAATAAATGAAGCAAGAAATGTCAAGAGCGGCTTTCAAAAATGTGGAATATACCCGTTAGATAAAAATTCAGTTGAAGACGTTTACAAAGCCGTGGTAGAAAAAAAAGTCCGAAGAAACTGTGTCAGCACAGTTTGGGATAATGAAGACAGACACTGAATCATCAAACTACGGCAGAGAAATAAAGACTGCGACTAAACCAAAAACGTTCAAAAGAGACAAGGCAGGAAAAATCTAAGGTGGTTGAGCTAAGTAACGTAGACGCTGAGATGAAAAGCGGTACAAGCAATTTAATAGAAGACCCAATCAAAATCAAATTTGCACCTGACAATGGAAATAAATTAACCAAAGATATGTTGATATTAACAAAAACAGGTTCATTTAGTAATTGCCTCCAGAACAAAAAACACTATCCGACATTATGTTGGAAAAACTTTGGATAAAGTAGATGAATGCTACAAAGTAAAATTTCTGAGATCTAAACACGACAAAATTGTTTCTAGATATAGATGTTCTTTTTTTAATTTGAAGAAGAAATTTCTATAGATACAGAGTTAACCAAACTTTGCCACTATACGCAATTTCAAGGGAGATGGCAAAGAATTCCCACCTCGAAGGTAACATTTTTTTCTCACGATATTTCTCAAAATTTGTTCCAAAAGTATCAAATTTGACAGGTAATGGAGACCACATGTTTACTTCTGATTAGGTCATTTTTGGTTCTGGAGCAAGCAAAACCTGATTCCGGAAACAAATTTTTCATGTCATTCAATTAAAACTTTTCCCATATGGTGCAGACTTTTTGGCAGACACTGTATGTGCCACAGCTTGTAGTAATCAACATATTTAGAGTTATTGACAAAAAACCTCCTAAAGTAGGCCAAAATAATCCAATTTTACGGCAACATAATTGTAATTTATTTTTACTTTCAAATTAATTTACCGTGCATTGATTTGTGTATTTTTACATGACGTCTTCAAACGTACCCTATTGTAATCAATATTGTACGTCAATTGAAATAAATTATTAATACTATTATTAGTTCTAACCTGTATATTATATGCTCGAGATCTTAAGGCTCATTTTGTAATTCTACATGGTGTAGTTTTTGATAAACACACTATCAGTTAAAGTGTACACTATTTAACAGATTTTGTTTTCTATAAAAGCAGATGAATATTTTGTGGAAACCAGAAATAGTTCTCAAAACTAACCAAAGAATTCTTTATAATTTAATTTAGAAAACGTAGTACATGTGAATAAAGGCATGTTCCAAATACCAGTTGAGAATCAAATAAATCCAAGAACTAGTCCAAGCAAAACTTTACCAAAGCCTGTGTTAGGAGATGGCGCAAAATGGGCATTAGTTCCCACGAAAATCATTTTAGATAGTTTAGGACTATGGCCGGAAAACTTAAATAAAGTCTATATCACCTTTATTTCCATTACTACTACTGTAATTCTAATTGGTCATCTTTCATATTTAAATGAAAATAGCAAAAGTTTTACTAAGACCATTTCTGGATTAGCTATTACCATGATCATTATTGAGGTAAACGATTTTATTTTGTCAAACGATATACTGTTTCTATAGGTACAATTTTTCTTTTAGGTGATAATAAGACTAATTGTAATAATTCATAACAGAAACAAAATATCAAAGCTATTACTGGTAGTATATTATAAATTTTGGCCATCCAATATTTTAAGCAAACCATTTCAAAAGAAGTTAGCAAACGAAACCTTTTATATTGTTGGGTTTTGCTGTATTTACACAGGATCAGGCTTTCTATGCTGTGCGCAATATTTTACCTTTCCTTTAATTTTCGATAATAGTGAACTGCCATTCCTAACCAATTTCTCTCCATTCAATTGGCAAAAAAGTCCATACTTTGAAATTCTTCTAATTTGGCAAGCAATTATTTGTGGAATATATGCATTTTTGATTTGCGGATTTGATTTTTTCTTTATAAGCCTCTTATGGAACTGCATAGCGCAATTCAAAATATTGCGTTACCTTATAGAAAGCGACTTCAAGAAGATCGTGGAAAACGATGAACAAAAAAAGGGAATATTGCTGCTTAAAATAGTTAAACATCATTCAAGAGTCATAAAGTATATTCAAAATGGTAAATCTGTACGCACTTATTTTTCAAGAATATTTTAGGGAGTGCAAAGGTACCGAAAACACATTTTCTTTATTTATATTGGCGATGGCATTATGTAATACCGCGACAGTTTGCTTACCTAGCTTTCTTGGAATGGTAAAATATTTGATTTCCGAGTTGCATCATTGAATCATAAATAATTATTTTAGATAGTGCAACCAATTGAATTTGGAAAGATTTTGACTTATTTAATGGGACATTTTTGTCAATTATTTATTTATTGTTTTCTAGGAAGTGAACTGATTCACTAGGTCAGCAAACAGTTTAAATATTTAGTGCTTTCTAATATAAATTTTAATGTTATAGAGCACTTCTTTATCAGATGCAATTTTTGCATGTGGTTGGCATTTATTGCAAGATAACATCGAGTTTAAGAAAACATTATTGATGGTCATAGTAAGATCTCAGAGAGAAGTCCATTTGACTGCTGCAGGTTTTACAGTCTTAAAACTACCAACATTTTTGCAGGTTTGTATAAAACATTAAATTCAATTTATAATTTAATAACTCTTGATTTTAACTTTTAGATCTTAAAATTATCGTTTTCTTTCTACACACTTTTATATTCAGTGCTAAAGCAAAATTAAATATTTATGTGAGACATGTAATGTACGTAACTATTGTATATTTAGTTAGAAATAAAAGGGTATCAGAGACATTTTAACAAGTTATAACATTCATTGCAGCGTACAGTTAGAAAGCAATTCTTATAGACTGGTTTTATTATTTCAATAAAGAATTGCTTAATGGTTTCCTTTCTAAAAATCTCTAAACGCTACTCTACAAGAGGAAAAATATCCTTTAGTTCAGTTTCGATGTAAATACTGTAAACCATAGAGTTCTAAAAGCTTTTCTTTATCTTGGTATTTTGTCAACAGAGAAAACTGATCCTTTCCTATTGCAACACAATAAATAAGGTGACTACAGATGACTTTTCTTAAATAAAACACAAAGCAAAATGGTCTATTTATTTAACTATTAAAGTTTCATTTATGGTACCAAAATAAGGCATTTTAGTTAAAGTGCTGTGTATTTATGCTCGGTATTGTTTGCATAAGTTTAGTGCATTAAAATAAAGATGGATTATCAGAAACGCTTTTGAAAATTGTTATTTTGAGTCAACCACAATAAACTATTTTATAAACCTAACTGATTACAATGATTTCTCATAGTAGAATATAAAAGGTGTCAATTGGTAAACTTGTTTTTTTATTTTCTGTAAATTTTTCTCGTTGAAAAACTTCTTGTAATACTTCTCAGTTCACAATTATTTTTTTAGCTTTTTTAATCTTAAAATCAATTTAAGTTGACGAATTTTTGCTATTTTATTATTTTAGCAAGCGGGGCACACGGTATAATTCTTCAAACACTTAACTTTTATTTTTGCAGCATGTTTAACTCTCACAGCTGTGACTTGCATTTCTGGCTAATTTTACTTCCTTATAGATCTTGTTAGCTATTTGATAAGAGTTGACATTTTCTTATCACAATTTAGTAATTGTATTCTAGATTTCACCTTTAATTATTATTATCTCGCAACTCTCTCTACGTTTTATTTTTGATATTTGAATACGTGGTCAGGTATAATTGCGCTTATGTTAATGTTTACTTGTTTATTTCTCTAAAGGTAGCCCATGTGTAGTTGATCATGTGTTCTTGGTTTAGACAAGATGAATTGAAGTTTGTAGGTTATCAGAAATTTTATCTTCAAGTCTTCTGTTAATTTTTCCTAAATATTTAACTTTCAAGTTCTGGGATTTACATTGGAAGGAACTCGCCTCGTAAGTAGTTTGATTTTTTCGTCGCGCAGGTAATACTTAGTAGGGCGGAAGCTTCCTTTGTGGTAGTTTTGCTATCGCTAGTTGTGCTAGGAATGCTTCAGTTTTTTTGAGTTTTGTTCCAAGCCTCAACTCAGCGAGGGTAAGTGCTTTTTGAAATAGTATACAAAAAAATAGGAAACTTAAAAGAATATTTTCTAGACTTAGGAAGCGTGGGTTAAAAAAAGTTTGTTTCTCGCGTAGTTTGTTACAGATTGGATCCTGTCCCTAGGTACAGCGCTGTAACTTCTGGGAACAAGATTTCGTAGTAAGTTTTTTCTCACCACTCTAAGTAATGTTTCTTAAGTTTTTTGTAAAACAAAAATAAATTGTTGTTTGACGTGTTTGCAAAGTAGCGTCTTAGTTATACTAGAGTAACACAAGGTTACGTTACACAGTCAACTCTGTTTTTGAAAGGCCATGGTATATATTTCTTTCAAATTTGACTAGACATTTTTTTCTAAATTTTACTGTGTATCACACTTTCTTTTTCGAACCAAGTTGCTTAAACTCAATAAATTATTTAAAAAATGTGATAACCTGATAATAATCTAAGCAAATTGATTTATAAGGAGAATGCTACCATACAATATAGGGATACACTTTGCACTACATCCTGAATCTTTAAGAATTATTACAGATAAATATAAACATTCATTTCTGGAAAAAAAAAATAGAAAATATAACGAAATTACATTTTTAATATTCTTAACTTCTAGAAAATAGCAGGACTACCTTGATTTATAATAAAGATTTTACTTATTTATAATACCACGCAAACGTATGACAAAATATAAAAAAAAAACTTTTAAAAATCATTTGACTATTATCTAATAACTCTGAAAGAATTTATCAATAATAGTTCTTAAATAATTTATGAGATTGATTGTTAGCGGTAGCAGTCCCGGTTAATACCATGTAAAGGAATGTTTGAAGAACCAACTCGAATTCGAATTAATCGAAAACTCATTGCTAGCCCTAAAAAGAAAACATTACCAAAATCAGTATTTAGAGATGGAGTAAAATGGGCCTTAGTTCCTGCTAAAATTATTCTAGACAGTTTAGGATTATGGCCAGAGGAATTAAGTAAACTCTACATAATTTTTATTTCTATCGCCAACGTTATAATTCTAATTGGAAATGTACAACACGTACAAGATAATGACAATACCCTTACTGAAATCGTTTCTGTAATTACCGTCACCATGATTGTTATTGAAGTAAACAATTTTATATTTCCAAATTAAAATTTAATTTTCACATCATGCTTCATTTTAGGTTTCCATTAGACTTATAGTGATAATTTATAACAGAAAAAAGTTTTCCCAACTGTTACGGGTAGTGTATCATAAATTCTGGCCATGCAATATCGTAAGAAATCGGTTTCAAAGGAAACTAGCTCAGGGAAGCTTCTATATGGTTAGTTTTTGTTGCATGTATACAGGGGCTGGGTTTTTAAGTTGCGTTCAGTATTTCTCTTTTCCTTTAATTTTTCCCGATGGCAAACTCCCATTACTAACAACTTTTTCTGTATTGCCTTGGCAAAAGAGTCCATATTTTGAAATTTTGCTAGTTTGGCAAAGCTTTATGACCATTATAAACACGTCTGTAATTTGTGGCTTTGATATTTTCTTTTTGAGCTTACTGTGGAATTGTATTGCACAATTTAGAATTTTACGCTATCTCATAGAAAGCAATTTGAAAGATGTTATAGTGAATGATGAACCAAACAAGCATCAATTTTTAATTAAAATTATGAGACATCATCACAGAGTAATGAGGTATGTCAAAAATAATGTGGAAGAGTAAATTTTATTTTTATAAATGTTTCAGGACGTGCAATGATACCGAAAGCGCTTTCTCTTTGTTCATATTAACTATGGCATTGTGTAATATTGCAACAATTTGTTTACCTAGCATACTTGGAAAGGTAAAAAATTAACTTTCTTAGTTGTATCAGTTATTAATGTCGAATGATAATTTTAGATTTTGGAACCAATTCAATTTGGGAAGATGATCACATATATGGCAGGACATCTTTGCGAATTACTTATTTACTGTTATTTGGGAAGTGAACTAATCCATGAGGTAGAGTATTTATCTTTTCTTTTACATGTTCTCTTTGTTTTCTTTTTAATAAGCGGGCTTCATTCATATTTATTGAAGATGTCTTTGAATTGAAGGAGACGTTGGGAGTTTGGACTGCTTTATTCATCTTAGATAGTCAACTATTGGCTGTTAAAACAGACACATTAATAAGCTAAGGATTTTTTTAACTTTTTCAATCTATTCCTGATATATATTCAGAATTTCTTTTTATCACAAATTTTGATCTGATATTTAATTAGACTTTTTGTAAATTAGCACCATGCTTTGACTCGGTCTCTCCATGTCCTGTCACCGGTTTACCCAGAATTTTTGTATTATGTGCTCAGCTGCACAATTTCGTTTTGACGCATGTCCGGGTGTTTTCCTGCTCTCTGGTTACTGATCGCCTTGTGGGACAGAGAATTAGTAGGTTTTCGGTCTACCAAAGTTCTTACCACAGCCACCATCTCGCTTGGCCTCCGCCATCTTGTTACACTGTTAAGAATCTACCTGCCGCTGGAACCTGAAACATCATCAGCAACTCATCTACTCCGGTTTGCTCCACCGGTTTTTTAGCAACTACACCGTCGATTCCGAAATAGTATTTTGCCATCACCAAGAATACGTCTACCCATAAATTGTCGCTTGTACAACCACAGGATATTATTATAACACACCATCAGCATGTAGGGACTTATCATCCGGCTTCCATCACAGCGATACACCTATCACCAAAACATGAGAGAGGAGAAGAACAAGAGAGACGAGAGCGATAAAGTAAACGAGAGAGACGGTAGAGATGAGAAAGCCGAAAGAGACGAGAGAGACGAGGGGGATAAAAGAAACTAGAGAGACTAGAGGGCTAAATAGGACAGAAAAGACAGAGCGACAAGAAAGGTGAAAGAGGCGAAAGAGACAAGAGAGGCAAGAGAGACAAGAGAGACACGAGAGACAAAAGGAATAAGAGGGACAATAAAGACAAGAGAGACAAGACAGACAAGAGAGACAAGAGGAACAAGAGCGCCAAGAGTAAGAAGATAGACAAGAGAAAGACAAGAAATACAAGAAAGAAGAGAAAAGAGAGACTAAAAAGACAATACAGTTCAGTACTTCCATAAATTCTTAGTGGGTGGTTTATGCCGTAACTACAACTCAGTGTTGTAGGGTATTTATCATCAATCATCATGGTTCTTCTAGACATCTGTCTAGATAAGTGCTGCAGAAATGAATCTACAGGATGCCCCATTTTTCAGAATATTACAACTTAGTCAATAGTCTCAAACATGACTAGTACCTGATGGGCCCTACCCAAAAACATATTGTAGACCACTTGGCTTGTGGGCCAACCACTTTACACATTAAACGGGTGCGGCAGAGTATTAGATTAAATTGACACCTAAGAATTCCCTTTTGATAGTAGGTCTTTTAGCTTGCCTTCGGTAACGAGTGGGAGGAGCGTGTCTCGCTTTACTGACGCTACAAAAACCACATCTACAGTAATCATGAAGTCCTACTAAACATAATAGTATTTTACAGTTTAGGAATCTTATGTTCTTGCTGAATCTTAGAAGATAGGCCCATAAAAGTCTTGCTTGCGGTTTCCTTGAAATAATAGGCTGTTGAATTAATCATCGAAATCAGTAATTGGTTCTATGGTTCTATAGTTTAAATTGATACATCAGTCAAAAGGAAAGGTTCTTTGGCCAAATTCAATTTATGTTTTACGCGGTTTTAATTTTGAAAAATAATAAACTGGTTCTATTCATTATAAGAAATCTCACGTACCTAACTTACCAAATGAATATTTTACGAAACCCAAAAATAACTTTCAAAAGTAAAACATTCAACATTATCAAAGTTTCCTAATAACCTTAATACCTGAATTATGAAATTGATTACCAATAACAATTTCATTTAGAAGATACAGTATGAGTTACAAGTACGTTTGGAATGCCAATTCAAATAAATAGCAAAATCCATTTAGGTCATCGTAATTTCTTACCTACAGCTGTATTTAGAGATGATGTAAAATGGATGTTAATTCCTTCTAAAATCATTTTAGATGGTTTGGGACTATGGCCAGAAAACTTAAATAAATACTCTATTATTTTCATTTCGCTCAGTACTGCTATAATAGTAGTAGGCCAGGGGTATTACTTAACTGAAAACAGTCACAACTTTGCTAAAATCATTTCTGCTTGCATAGTTGTCATGGTTGTTATAGAAGTAAGAATTTTTTTTAAAGTGAATTTTAATATTTCTAAACATTTTTATTTCAGACAATATTTAGACTAATAGTTGTAATCTACAACCGCAAAGAAATCTCAAAACTGTTGGACATAGTATATTACAAATTTTGGCCATCTAACGTTGTAAGAAAGCCCTTTCGAAACGAATTAGCAAAAGAAAGTCTTTATATTGTAAGCATTTGTTGTGCTTGTTTAGGAACGGTTTTCTTATGCGGAGTTCAATATTTTGCCATCCCTTTAATTTTTGGCAATGATGAACTACCTTTACTAACAAATTTCTATCCATTCAATTGGCGAAAGAGTCCATACTTTGAGATTCTGCTAGTTTGGCAAAGTTTCATGTGTGTTATATATCCGTTAACTGTTTGTGGTTTTGATATCCTGTTTATAACTCTGGTATGGAATTGCATTTCTCAGTTTAAGATACTGAGGTATCTTTTAGAGAGCGAGTTTAAAGATATTGTACGGGACGATGGACAAAAAAATGTGTTTTTGCTCAAACTTGTGAACCATCATCAGAAAATCTTAAGGTACTTATTGTCAGAAATGATTTTATTCCTATCGAGCTCATTTTCTTGAAACGCGTTTTCAGGATTTGTAGAGATATGGAAAACGCTTTTACTTTATTTATATTAACAGTTGTTTTATGTAATATTGCAACAGTTTGTTTACCAAGCTTTCTTGGGACGGTAAAAACTATTAAATTTGTGAAGGCAGATATTAAATTTAAATAATTATTTTAGATTGTGCAACCAATTGAATTTGGAAAAATTTTGACGTATTTATTGGGACATTGTTGTGAAATATTATTTTATTGTTTTCTTGGAAGTGAACTGATTAATGAGGTAATTAGAAAAGCGTAATTTTGTAATTTTATTGTTGAGATTCAAAAACCTTATTGTTTTGGCATATGACCGTGGGTGTGTATTTGTATCAGATTACAAACTTAGACATCAGCAATCAGTAAACTGATTATTGCTCGTTAATCAAATTCAAGAATTTTTACCAAGAGCAGTACTACACTAAACTTGAGCAAGGACTTCAGGCTGTCTAATGCGTTGTACTAGTTACTTTGGCAAACGAACTCAAAAACGTCCTTAGTTGCCCGATATCTTAGTTTCAGGATGCTTTTCAATGACCACTTGATGTCAGTGTTTTGATTAAGTCTTGTCTTGCAGTCTTAGTGTCTACTGACGAACATCTCAGCATGAACTAGTTAGTCATAAATGTCGACTTCTGAGTAGTTAAGAGAAGAAACTCGTGAATACAAACAATTCGGAGGAAGGCATTTTCTTTAATTTAAATATTCCTACTACTCCTAGAAGTAAGAAAAAGTAAAACAATTTACTTAATTTAACTGTTGTAGAGTACCGCCTTATCAGATGCGATTTTTGAATGTGGCTGGCATTTGTTACAAGATAACATTGAATTTAAGAAGTCACTATTGATGATGATGATAAGATCTCAGAAAGAAGTCCATTTGACTGCTGCTGGGTTTAGCGTTTTAAGGCTACCAACATTTTTGAAGGTTAGTAAACTAAATTAGACTAAATCTATTGTTGTTATGTAACACTTTGTTTTACTTTTAGATTATAAAATTATCTTTTTCTCTTTACACACTTTTAAATTCAGTACTACAGAAGAATTGAGTTCTTGGTAATGAACAGCTTGAAAATGTATTTAATTTATAAATTAACTCATTATAATAAAAGTAGCAGAATTGTAATTCTTCTAATAATATAAAGTGAGAAGTACAAATCCTGCAGTTTTCACTCTGGGCCTACTAGAAAGAGATAAGCCATACACATTTTATCTACATACGACTGTTGATGTATGGGTCTTGCCGATATCTAATTCTCTTATCACATAGCTGTGAGAAAGGTTTTTGGGAATACTACGTTATAAAATATAAATGTGAAAAGTAATTGGCTAAGGTTGCAGACAAACGAGTGGGCAATAAACAAATTTCTTTTGTTCTTTATTATTATTATATTGCTATTAATAATTGTAAATTTTTCAAGAAGTTTTAGAATTTTATTGAGGCGTAGCCCACAAGCTTGTTCATTATTATAATTAACAAAATAAATGCATCGCTTTTAAGATACAGGGTGTTAAAGATTCATTTAAATAAAAAAAATCGGTGCGTTAATAGTGCGAAATTATTTATAAATTATTTGGATCTAGTACATAATGCAAAAGTAAATGAAAAATAAGATAGACGAATTGTCCAAAAAATAAATTAGCAAGACAAAGAATCTTCAAGGATGTACGTAGGTTTACGGTTTTAGATTGAAGAGTATACAAGGGAAGCCATTTCTGAGAAAAGTTGTCGGGGAATGATTTGATTCTTCTTTGATATAGTATTTGGCCAAGGAAATTTCAAAAGCTTTTCATTTGCTGTTTTTGACCGTCCCGCTAATGTATGTCTGATTGCCACTAAAGAGTAAAAGCGCCTTTTTATTAGTCTCTTCATGGCTTTTTAAGAAAAGAATTCAACCTCAATGGATTCAACATTCAAAACCTCAAGAGAACAGTCTGTTCAGATAGTCTGAAAGGCTGAAAGAATCTGATGCGGAAGTTCCTTGTCTTAGGCCTTGCCAAAAGTAGATTCGACATCCCTGAGGGGTTTAAAGTGGCAGTAGTATCTGTATATAAATAAACCGAGGAATTTGGGTTAGATTTGCCGGCGCTGTTTTTTAAATTTATCGAAAAAATTTGAGTAAGAAGATCTCTCTGTCTGTCTAAAGTTGAGTTTCCTTTTCTCTGATCTAACTAATAATGTCTTCTGACTGCAGACTCTGCGAGGAGCCCTCGGGGGCAAAATACATATCATGTCTGGTTTGTTGTTAACGGCTTTACTGAGCTTCTGCCAGGTTGCAAATGCATTTTGTTTATACTGGTACAGTGACCAAAAATAAAATGTAAAATCAATAAATAAATACCAAGCAAACCGACTACAAAATCTAAATTAATTTGTAATAATTATTCGATTATTATCTAACAAAATTCCGAAAGAGTTTGAGAATAATTGTTCTTGAATAATTTACGAAATTGATCGTTAGTCATAGCAGTCCCAGTTAATACTATGTAAAAGCATGTTTGAAGAACCAACTCGAATTCGAATTAATCAAAAACTCATTGCTAGCCCAAAAAAGAAAACATTACCAAAATCAGTATTTAAAGATGGAGTAAAACGGACTTTAATTCCTGCTAAAATTATTTTAGATAGTCTAGGATTATGGCCGGAAGAATTAATTAAAATCTATATAATTTTAATTTTTGTTGCTAGTTTTATCACTTTTATTGGTAATGCACAATATGTGCAACATAACAAAAATCTTACTCGAATCGTTTCTGCAATTACTGTCAGCACGGTTATTATCGAAGTAAACTGTTTTATATTTCCAAATTAAAATTTAATTTTCACACCATGCTTTATTTTAGGTATCGATTAGAGTTATAGTGATAATATATAAGAGAAAAGAGTTTTCCCAACTCCTATGGATAGTATATTATAGATTTTGGCCATCCAATATTGTAGGAAAACGGTTTCAAAGGAAATTAGCACAAGAAAGTTTTTATATGGTTAGTTTCTTGTGCGTGTCTGCAGGAGCTGGATTTTTAAGTTGTATTCAGTATTTTGCTTTTCCTTTAATTTTTCCCGACGGTGAACTACCTTTGCTAACACATCTTCCTGCATTCCATTGGCAAAAGAGTCCATATTTTGAAATTCTGTTAGTTTGGCAAAGCTTTATGACCATTATAAACACGTCTGTAATTTGTGGCTTTGATATTTTCTTTTTGAGCTTACTGTGGAATTGTATTGCACAATTTAGAATTTTACGCTATCTCATAGAAAGCAATTTGAAAGATGTTATAGTGAATGATGAACCAAACAAGCATCAATTTTTAATTAAAATTATGAGACATCATCGCAGAGTTATGAGGTATGTCAAAAATAATGTGGAAGAGTAAATTTTATTTTTATAAACGTTCTAGGACGTGCAATGATATTGAAAGCGCTTTCTCTTTGTTCATATTAACCATTGCATTGTGTAATATTGCAACCATTTGTTTACCTAGCATACTGGGAAAGGTAAAAATTGAACGTTCTTACTATTATTAATTCTTAATGTCGAATTTATAAGTTTAGGTTTTGGAACCAATTCAGTTTGGAAAGATGGTCGCATATATGGGGGCACATTTTGGTGAATTACTCATTTACTGTTATTTAGGAAGTGAACTGATCCATGAGGTACGGTATTCGCTTTATTTTTTACATTTGCACAAGTGTATTAATAGATTTGTTTTCTTGGTTATCTTCTTGATAACTGAACCTCCTTCAAACCAATTGAGGATATATTGGAATTGAGGGCACAACACAGTTTAAATTTTATTTTATGTTTTTTTTCAAACTCGGGAGTTTGGACTGCTTCACAACTAACAATTCTTCCTTTTTCATTTGAGGATAAGTTCCGAGGACTCAATACTAACCTAAGCTGATGTCCAGGGGTTTCAAATGCAAATTTCAAAATTATTCCTTCAAGCCTCAAATTGATTGGAAAGAGCAATCAATGTTTTTTGAAAAGCACTTTGTACCTAACGTTTTTGGTTCAAAATGCGTTTACTGTGGTGTGTAATGCCTGCACTGGCATAGGAACCCAACTGCACTATCTCTTTTCCCAGCGCTGCTCAATGCATTTCCGTATATCAGGAAGGGCTACCGTCGGATGTAGACTCTACCTGTCCTCTGTCACCGAACACCTCCCAGGACGCAAGATTAGAAAATTCCCTTACCACAGAGTTTGCAAAGGGTGGTGGCTTTCGAAAAAAATCATTTGTTGTTGCCAAAAGTAATATTTTAGCGTGAAAAATACTTATGGCAATATCAACCAACTACCAAGATACAACCTCTTTTTACCCATAAATATTTGCCATTACACTTACAACCATTTCGGCCAAAGAAAACTCAGTCCTGTAATGAACATGTCAGATTACTTCTATTAATTAAGTAGTGATTGTTTTGCAACTTGATTTCACAAGGTTTTAGTGAACATGTGCGCGTTTGAATCTTCACACCTGCCTCAAGATGGATTTTAGATCTCAAACCAAATAGATCTTGGAGCCATTACCAAATAAAAAATTTTGTTTCCGTTATTTCGGTAGATGAGAAGTTAAGCAATTCATTATTTTTAAAGGTTTTTGGTTTCCAAATTTTTGCAAACTAATAAGAGACCAAGTACTGATATGACGATCGAATGTAAAGCTTGGTTATAAGAAACAGTCATACGTATTTCCTGTAAGCAAGGATTCTTGCAATGTCTCATCATTCCTGGCCTGACCTACCACATCCTACATTCTATAATAAATTTTCAGAACCTCAGTTTTCATTTAGCTAAGATACCAGTTTGAAAAATCTATTTAGTCGACTGGTGCTTTGAAATTGTTTTCAAAAATTCCTTTGCAAATGCCATGAAAATGACAAAAAGTTTTAATCACCCCGTTAGAGAGTGTTATATTTAATTACACAATTATCTTAGAATTAAGAAATAATTTAAGAATTCAATTATAATTTAAATGTTGCAGAGTACTGTCTTATCAGATGCTATTTTCCAATCTGGTTGGCATTTGTTACAAGATAACGTTGAATTTAAGAAATCATTATTGATGATGATAATAAGATCTCAGAAAGAAGTTCATTTAACTGCTGCTGGGTTTAGTATTTTAAAGCTACCAACATTTTTGAAGGTTAGTTAACTAAATTCAATTAAGTCTAGAGCTTGTTTAACATTTTGTTTTATTTTTAGATCATAAAATTTTCTTTTTCTCTCTATACACTTTTAAATTCAGTACTGCAGAAAAATTGAGTGCTTGATAAACAAAAGGTTTTATTTTCATTTGTAAAATACACACATTATAGCAAATCGGAATAATTTCTATGGATGGCTTCTAATAATGTACTCATCGAAGTGAAAAGTGCAAATCTCGTAGTTTTCAGTCTGTGACGCTACTGGAAAGAGATAAGCCATGCGCATTTTATCCACATACGACTGCTGATGTATGAGTTTTTCGCCGATATCTAATTCTTTTATCACACAGCTGTGAAAAAACTTGTTGGGAATACTGCGATATGTAATATAAATGTAAAAAGCAATTTATTGGCATATGTTCGATATGAATGCGCAATAAACAAACTGTTTTTGTGTTTTATTAATTTGTAGATATTTCAAGAGGTTTTAGAATCTCATTAATCATTAATCATTATAGTGGACGTAATTTGAGCAGACATTCATAAGTTTGTTAACTATGATTAGCAAAATAAATTTTCTTAAAAGTATGCAACAGTAAACGCCCTCTTTTCAAGCTACAAGGTATTAAAGATTTATTTGAACAAACTTTTGAGAAATGTGTGTTCATGTTTTTATTTATATCTCCGATAGATTTTTATATCTAGTAATAAACAATAATAATTAAAATCAATACAAATAAATAACTCAAGGTAACAGCTTGCATAATTTCAGATAACTAAAAAAAATGAACACGGCTAAGCGAGACTTCATTTGAAGAGCAAGTAGCAACAGACCTATCAGAAACTGTTCCCTAAGAGCAACCTGTTGAACTCGTGATGTTTGGTCTATTTCTAGTATTTTGTAATAGTTTCGAACTAACCAGGTCTTGATCTCAAATAAGCGATTTGTATTTGCTCTTATGATGTTAAGAAAGAACCAGGATTTGAGGTATAGGTTTGCGGTTTTAGATTATAGAGAGGCATTTTTTCCATTTTCTGAGCAGAATTGCCGAAAGGTGCTTTAGTTTTTTCTTTCGTATGGTGATGGGGCTGAGGGCTTCAAACATGCCTTTTTATTGTCTTTGACGGTCTCGTTAACGTGTGTCTAACGTTTCCCAAAAGAATGGAAGCAGTTGAAGCAAAATGTTTTTCTACAGATGAGTACAAACTCTCTTTTCGTCAAAATCGGTGAATAGCATATGGCAGGCAAAAACTGAATTTCGTATTCATTATGAAAAGAGCAAGGACTTTATATGTATGTATATAGGAGCGATCGGGCATGGCAGCGTTGGATCAAGTTGAGGAAGGTTGCTTCACCTTAACATGGAAATAGAAGTGAAGCAAAAACAGATGGCAAAAAGAGATAGCTCAAAGCGCAAACTCCAAAGTATTTATTCGTTGCTAGTAAACTGTTTTATTGTACCTCTTTACCTTATCACTTCTTACTCGTGCCCATCTCTGTATTCATTTTCAGACTCTTTCAATTCTATCTCCAAGGTCTTTATAATTTGTGTTTTATTTTATTGCTAATCATCGTAGATTTTTTTGCACGTTTGTAAAGTGGGATTGGACTTGACAATGATCAATTTGTTAGGTCAATCGAGTTTCCCATATCGAGCTAAATTGTCTTCTCTCCATTTTTTAGAGTTATTTTTGGTGTTTGCTGGTTTAATTCTGCTATTGTGCATGACGTTTAAAATCTTAGTAGCACATTTTTCTTATCTTAGCAAACATTGATATATTATGTTATTGACGTTTACAATAATTTGATATGTGCTCTGCTCTGTGTGTGATCAATACTTTAGGTAACTTTGGTATAATCAAAGCGTCTTCATGTTAACTAAAATAAATCTCACTTACAACTGGTAATAGTTAGTTATGTTATGTTATGTAGATCACGTTGTAATTTTTTTGCCTAAAGATGTTTTGACCAATTCTCAGTAGTTGCGTTTAACATCTAATAATTTAGTTTGCGTTTTGTAGCCTTTTGTAATATGACGTTCCTCCTGTCAAGGTTTGGTTACCTCTAGCTGTAGCTTACGTTTTCTCATTTTTGGGTAGAACTTTGATCTTCAATCTTCAATCAGTTTGTGAAATATCTTCTGAGGATAGTTTCGTCCTTTTTAGTTTTTTAAGATTGAGATACAATGGGTAGATAAAGCGTTTTGATGTTGTGAACTTCATCAATTTTCAACTGTTCTTTCTCTTAGGACTGTAGCTGTTTGTGTCCTACAAGTTCACACTCTCAACTAGGCAGGATCAGTGTACCGCTTGCTATCACATCGAACATCGTTTCCAGAAGTAAATTGCCTCCCTCAGTTCTTGATAGTAATAGTTCTTTCGACGTTGCTCTTTGGATAATGTAACTTACGACTGGTTTTTCTTTGTAGACCTTCTAGGTCTGTTGGTGACCAATTGATTATACCAAATGTGTAGCTCAGCTTGGGAACAGCATATATATTGATTGCCCACTACTTACTTCTGTTTTAAGAATTTGTTTGAACCTTTCTGTACATCGATGGATGTTTGTAGCACAGTATAGTAAGTTATGTACCTTTTCCAGCGTATGGAGCTGTTCTAATGTTGTCTTTAAGATGTTGTTGTTTATTTTTTCTATAACAATAGCTAGCTTCTTCGAGGTTCTTACTTGAGGCAATAGTGGTCGTTTTGTAGGGTCGGCTAGTGCTGACTTAAATCTTTCTTCAAACTTATTGATGCTCTTCTTCAGACTATGAGTTTCTTACTTCCTCTTGATTGTCCGTATTCGTGTGCATTTCATTTCCATTTGTAGCGTATTTTATTATTATCATTATTATTACAATTTAATACATTTGCTTTTTACAAACAAAACAAGTGTTAATCAATTTACATACCTTTACTGTACAGTTTTCTCAATATTTTGAGTCTTGCAGAGCATTCTGAGCAGTCTTCACTTTAATAAAAGCACCATATAGAACCTTGTTTGAGTCAATACTAAAAAGATCAAAAAGTTATAATATTGTCTTTTTGATAGAATCGAAGTAAACTCAACTGATTAAAAATGCTCAACGCATTTTAAAAACCTAAGCTTTACTCAGTAGATGACTTTAAGGCTTGATCGAAACAGATAGATCAAACACAAATAAGTGTAGTCTTCAGGTTCATAAGTCATTTTATCAGTAATCTTTTCTTTACTATTGGAAAATGCTTGACCCCTTACTGGGTCATAGCTGGATTAAATTTTTATTTTGTTGTAACACGCACTCAATTTCGGATTAGCACGTAATTTCTGTTTCTCTTTGGACTAAGTTCTATCAGCGCTGAAACGCCATATTTTGACATAATTAAGAATAACGTTTATACTGACATCAAACAGTTGTAAATTTGAAAAAAAACAAAAAGCAAATTGGCTAAACTGGAATAGGTTAATTAAAAGTGAAACATTTATTAAAAACAACTGTCTGTAGTACTATACAACAATTCACCTTAATTATATTATACATATAAACATTATAAAGTACATAATTATCAAAAGACAAACGACTTGCAATTTAGAAAAATATAACAATCATCATAAATAACTATTCTTATTTTTTATTAAATCTTCAATGAATCTTCCCCAAGCGACAGTCCAATCTCGAATTGCTTGATTTTTCTCAGTTTCAGACAAGGAACTATATTTAAATGAATTCAAAGCCAACTGTTTTAAGAATTCCAATCCAGCATCTTTACTAGCCATTCCCATAATTGCCATGTACCAATCATAACTAAGACCCTTAGCTCCCCATTTTCCTGGATCATCATTGCATATAACAATCGGAAAACCTTGAGCTATCAAAGCACTTGATGGGTGGTTACGAAGATCATCAACAAACATCAAAACTTGAGTTGAAATTGGGCTGACTTCAATGGCTATATCTTTCTGTTTAACTAGCTCTAGCACCTTTGGATGTTTTACTAAGGCGTATGCATGTCCGATGCGTTTGCTTCCCAACATAACTGCATCTATAAGATTTTGATCAACATCAAAACCATACCAGTTGGTTTCGCCAGCATGAAAAAAAAAGTTGGTGGTGTTATGGAAGCTTTGAAATTGTTCATAGAATTCGATTAAAGGTTTGCCCGTATCTTCAAAACCAACAAGATCAAATCCAGCTAAAACATCTGGGTACAATTTTTGTAATGAAGTGTATGTATTAAGAGTATTTTCTAGCTCAGTTGCATTCAAATTTCTATTTGGAGCATATATGATTTTAGCACCAATAAAACCAGGATGTTCACTTTTGAATTTCTGCACAACTTCAGAAAATGTTTCTAGAATATATTCAAAATTATGAATTTTTCCATCTAATTCATACAAATAGGAGAAATTTATTCTAAATTCAACATAGAAAACTTTATCTTCATATAATTCTTTCAAAGCTTGATATAAATAATCTTGAAATACTGGTGTATATGTAAGCATACCATAGACTGTACTAAAAGAACCTAGAAAGGCTTTCCAAATGTCATTGATGTTATTATAAACATTTTGGGAATTTCCATCGGTAATTAAACTTATTTGACCTTTTATCCAACTATCAAATGTAGTTTCTTTTTTACGTAAGTCTTCTATTAATTCCCATCTGCATAGATTACTGGTTTTACCCTTCTCAAAAAATCTTAACTTCAACCTACCATTAATTACACAACCATGAAGATTTTCAAGTAAAACTATTTGTGTAAACACGTAATCCAAAGAGACGGAAGCAGATAGATGTGTATGAAGGGAAGCTCCTTTTGGCAATTTTTGTATAATAGAGAATAATTTAGACTTTTCCACATCCTTTCTAATGCTTAAAAAATGACGTGCTGGTACAAATTTAGTTATATCTTCTTGTACACCTTGCAACTCTTTGTGTTTAACTCTTAAGAGTATTTCGTTGGCTTCTTTTTCTTTATCAGTTAAAATAAGTGTACCACCTATTGCAAGAGATTTTTCAGCACGGAGAATTTCATTTCTTGTGGTTAAATAATCCGAGCACACAAGATTTGCTAATAGAAATGTTAGTAAGACTAATAATATGTTACGCCACATTTTAAATGAAACCAAATCGATTAACACACACGCCTTGAATAATGTAAATTAGATACTAATACGAATTAACAGGACAATTATTATAAAAGTTTATTTATAGTAGTAGGCAATGTCCGGTAGTGATAAGACTGCAGTTATCTTATGTAATTTTAGGTCATTTCATCATTCAGTGATAGGGAACATTTATATGATTTGTTAATATTGATGTAACCTTGAACTTCCGAAATTTACTAACCATGCAGTTTTTATTAGATTGTTACTTA
This sequence comes from Ignelater luminosus, assembly GCA_011009095.1. Taxonomy (NCBI): domain Eukaryota; kingdom Metazoa; phylum Arthropoda; class Insecta; order Coleoptera; family Elateridae; genus Ignelater; species Ignelater luminosus. The sequence goes on along the minus strand of VTPC01003610.1, from coordinate 17,825 downwards.
TTTTTAAATTATTATACTTGGTAAGTTTTTTAGTAATGTACTGATTATCTGTAAATACAAATTTAGAACTGTGAGTAAAAGCATTTTATCTAACAAAAACTAGCTGACCTCCAGGAATTTCATCAAATTAAACTAGACACAACTCGATTCCAGTGACTTTAAATTTTTGGCCTTAAATTCGTCATCCTTCAGTTCTCATTTAATTTTACAAAAATTATTTAAAAATAGGCCATTTTCGACCCAGACCAAGGCATACAAAATAAACCTACAGACGTGGATGTTATCCCCACCCATAGATTCTTAGTTTGGCGTCATCCATTAAAGCTACTTCGACGTCCTGCACAAAAGGTTTTGCAATTTCTGTAATAATGAACAATCAACAACGATGTACTCCTCCCATTTTAACGCCATAGATTCAAATGCTGGATTGCACTTTTCGTAGGCTTCGCGCAGAACTAGTTTTCAGGCAGCTCGTTATTTCTGTAAAGGCTAACCAGCTAGCAAGGCCTCTAATCATGTTTTTTATCTAACAATTCTACAAGCAGAATTGACTATTTGGCGTTTTATTCTTCAGGATTTCTTCTTTTCTTGTTGGTTTTGTAAACCAAAATGAAAACCAGTTATATCACGTTGGAAATGGGTAGTCATATCTTAATGATACACAAGGTGTTCAGGATAATCTTCTTAGCTTGCATTGTGAATAGTATAATGAACAATTCCATGGAAGAGCAGCTGCATTTGTATGCTACCAACACGTCTTAACAAAATGAATTTGAACACAGCCAAATACAAAGCTATTCTGGAAAGCAAGTGCTCACCAGGAAATCTTCACCAACCCACAGTAAGGATCTATACTAAAACGAATCTTGCTGTTGCATTGTCTTAGGATTTTCAAACTTTTCAATTTTGACCAAAAAGGTCCGACTCTTAAGATTTATTGATTTCCTTAAACTAGCTAGTTATCCATTTTAGTCCTACCAGATTTTATGGCCCGATGGATTTTCTAGGTGGCCACAACTTTCTCATTAATATATTTTTTTCCTTAAGAAGAAGAATATTATTTTTCAAACTCAAAGAAGAAATAGAAAGTTTACTAGCTAGCTCAAACGCGGAGATGGAAAGGTTTAAATTATAAATAAAAATGTCTCGTTAACACAGTTATGATCTAGCAAAATGATAAGTATGCCCCAACAGTAAAGAAAAAATTACTAATCAGACTTTTTTGAAAGTGAAGTGACCTGCCTGGAAGGCTTTACACTTGACGTTCTTTGATGCGTCTGTTCCGATCTAGTAAACGTGGATAAATAATGGCTTGTTGTTCATTAAAGTTAGCGTTCAAAAAGGTTGCACAAGTTGTCATTAAAACAATTCCGTATGTAATCTGTGATTACCAAAAGAATACATGGAGGAAACTGATGGAAATTAGAATATGTCGAGACGAAACGTAGTGAGCGTTAAAACGTGGCAGTATGAGAGGCATCAATTCTGTTGAGCAGTCCTAGAAAACACCAGCTGGATATCAGGCAAGACTCAAGACATCAAAAGTCTAATCTACCTGTTGGCTTACAACCTCAAAATACAGAAGAAAAGGAAGCTGCCTTTAGGAGACATAATCATATAAAATGAGCAAAAGTTTTAAATATAGAAGTAAATGAAATTGAGGCTTGGTCTTGACTCAGAAAATTTCTTCTGAATTTACAATAACTATTGTTGCTTGCCATATCTGATCTTTACTGTTTGTATATTCATTTTAATCACTCAATGATTTATTACTATTTCATCTTCATATAGGTACTTTCTCATGTACCTTAGGTTGAGTGGAGTATAGTCGTGGATAAAAGAGAAAAAACTAAAATCAATTAAAAACACTTTTGTTGTTTCTTTTTTTGTCCGTGACTGTACTTCTCTAAATCATCTAATTATATAAATAATTTATTTCAAGGAGTCTCCGGGTAAAATAGAGTAGCCTCCGGCTAGATTTCACCAGGAAACTCCTCAATTAGTATGTAAATTTATAGTTTTCATTTGTTGCTTCTATTTATTTATTATTATAGCTAATCTGTTCAATAAAAAATTGTTATTATTAATCGAATAAATATTAGCAGTTAACAGAAAGAAAGTCATATTAAAGAAAGAGTCACTAACTCAATGTATCAATGTTACCGCAGCGTAGTATATCTTTTAATATTTTAGTAGCAATGGCAAACAATTCAGATAATGTCGATAACATCGTAAAGGCATCATTCTTCAACATACAAATTACATTCAGAGAGTTCTTTAATTTATTCAAGTACCAATATGTAATTTCCCAACATTCCTATAAAGAATGACACACGCCCGTTTTCGACGAAATGCGGCACGTCCTTAAAACAAGTGGAAAACCAATAATCAAGTTGCCGCTGCAATTAAACGCATAGAAACATTCTGCTTGCAAAAAATGGGAATATCGGTGACCGACTTGTCGTGGGGATTTCTTGCTTATATACATAACAAGCGAACTATAAATACAAAAAAACAAATCATTCCTTTCTTTAAAGTGATAGTGTTAGCTCAAAATTTACAAAAATGTGCAATAACATTAAACTCATAATAATTGCTACTTTGTTTATTTTAATTAACGCAGATTTCTGGAAAGATAGAGAAAAATTTATTAAATACGAAGAATCACAAATGTTGGGTTCTTCTATAATTCTAAACCAAAAGGAAGAAATTGTTAACAAAATTTTAATGGGTTACAAGTTTAGTGAATATGACGCTGGTTTTAAAAATCCTGGTATGTTTGCACCTGCGAGACATTTTTTTAACTCTCGAAAAGATATAGAAAACTCTCAAGTATTTAAATTTATCCAAAAAGTACCAAAGGGTGGCGCATTACATGGACATAACGCCGCTTTAGCTTCATTCGAAATTTTATATAATTTGACTTACAGTGATAATTTATACGGCTGCATTGTTAATGGAAGGATTCAATTAAAATTTCTAGCTCATTCAAATCAAGATAAAAGTTGTAATTGGACATTATTGAGCGTGTTAAGAAAAGAAGATTCTAATTTCGATGAGTGGTTACGTTCTCAACTCACCTTAGATGTTCATAATCCAAGGGAGAAATATCCCGATATCAACACCGTCTGGAAAGCTATGGAGGATATTTTTAAAACTGTTGATGTGATGTTAAATTACAAACCTATATTTCAAGAATATTTATATCAAGCTCTTCAAGAATTATATGATGATAATGTGATGTATTTGGAGATAAGAGTAACTTTATCAACAATGTACGATTTGAGCGGTAGAATTTTTGATTCTATTACTACTATAGCAGATTTCTATAAAGAAGTGATTGATAAATTTAAAAAAGACCACCCACGCTTTATAGATGCTCGTTTAATCTATGCACCTTATAGGAGAACAAACAATGAGACTTTCAGGGATTATGTAAAAACAGTTAAGGAACTTAAAACCCACCATCCTGATTTTCTGGTTGGTTTTGATACAGTCGGACAAGAAGATCTAGGCTTACCTTTAGTGGAGTTTATCAATCATTTTAAAGAAATACCTAGTGACATCGATTTTATTTTCCACGCAGCCGAAACCAACTGGTATGGAACCTCTACGGATATCAATATAGTAGATGCAATTCTTCTTGGAACAAAACGTATTGGACATGGATATGGATTGGTTAAGCATCCGCTAGCACTGCAACTTGTAAAAGAAGCAGGAATTGGTATAGAAGTTTGTCCAATATCGAATCAAGTTCTGATGTTGGTTGAAGACATGCGTAATCATCCAGCAGCTATGTTAATAGCTGGAGGTTATCCTGTCATAATAAGTAATGATGATCCTAGCTTTTGGTCTGCGAAAGGTTTGAGTTACGATTTCTACATGGCATTTATGGGTATTGCAAGTAGAACAGCTGACTTGAGATTATTAAAGCAATTAGCTCTAAATTCATTAATGTATAGTATGTTAAAAGACCACGAAAAAGAATTAGCTATAAAGTCATGGGAAGAAGACTGGCGAATGTTTATAGATAGAATTATCAATGAAGGAATTTAGATCTTTTGTTATTTATTGATTTATTGTATTTATTTCTTAAATATACAATTATTCTAATATTACTCTTTCAAGTTTTATTTATTCAAATTTATTTAATTACTTATACAGAGTGGTCCAGGATTCCTCTTTAGTAAGATGATAACTTTATGTTAGAAGATAGAAACAATCTGAGAGCAGAAGGCGACATAATGGCTCTGGAAGCATAACCTAAAAATATCCTGAACTATACAGGGCGTTCGACTTGTTTGTGGCAGTATCTTACTTTATTTGTTTAAATAGAATACTTCATTTTTGGATTTTCTATTACATTTAGATTCATTTTTATTGCATCGTTTTCGAGATATTTATTATCTCTTTGAAAAAATTTAGTTTCACATTGTTTTAAAAATTTTGAGATATCTCTGGAACTAAACAGGATAGGAAGATACAATTTGATCATCGTGGCTGCTACATCAATTGCGTTGCAAATAACTTTGTTAAAGATCACTATGGGCCTATTACGGATCATTGAAAATAAAGATCTTCAATCATGGATACCTTGATATTTTTAAATTATATGAATGAAAATCTTTGTATAATCAGACGCCAAATTTAATTTTTTTTTCGATTTTATTTAGTGGTCTTTGGGTCTATCTGCGGTGGTTTTTTTTATAAAAACTCTAATTTTGTTAATTTAAATAACCACATTTGGTAAAGAAAGCTGTGCTTAAAAGCTGTAATTGCAACTAAAATTTCAATTATGCATACGTACATCTAGATTTAAAATTGTTTTGTTTTTAACAGAACAGTGTCTACTATTATAAAGGGTTTTCCAATAAGAGGTGTTATTTTGATATTCAAAGAAAAGTGCCATTTTTTAATATAAATGATCGGATGTTTATTTCATTATAAAGAGGAAGGTATGCCGTTAATAGTGGAAAATAACATCAGGCAAATGACCACCACGACCACGCTTACAGGACAATATCCTTTTCATGAAATTTTCCATAACCAAATCGCAAAGTGGCTGCCCTATGTCCTCGATAGCCTCACGAATTCCATCTTTGAGGTCTTGAATCGACGCTGGGCTGTTGGCGTAGACCTTCTCTTTCACGTGGCCCCAAAGAAAGAAGTCGCAAGGTGTTAAATCACAAGATCTCGGTGGCCAATTGTGATCACCTCTTCGAGAGATAACACGGTCCGGAAACTTTTTCCGTAAAAGATCAATGGTTTCGTTGCTTGTGTGGCACGTAGCGCCGTCTTGTTGAAAGTAAACGTTGTCCAGATCAATACCATCCAATTCCGGCCATAAAAAATCGTTAATCATCTCTCGATAGCGCAATCCAGTCACCGTAACTGTTGCTCCAGCCTCATTTTCGAAAAAGTAAGGTCCAATGACTCCGCCGGACCATAAACCGCACCAAACAGTCACACGTTGAGGATAGAGAGACTTTTCAACAATAACTCTTGGATTTTCTGAGCCCCAGATCCGACAATTTTGCTTGTTGACGAAGCCACCGAGGTGGAAATGGGCCTCATCACTCAAGATGATTTTTCGATGGAATTCTGGATCATTTTCATGCATTTCAACGACCCAATCAGCAAAGACACGACGTTGTTGATGATCGGCCGGCTTGAGTTCTTGTGTTAACTGGACTTTATAAGCCTTAAGACCCAAATCTTTATGCAAAATACGGTGTAATGACGTTTGTGGAATGGCTAATTCCAAAGAACGACGAGGAATGGACAAACCTGGGTTTTCTTTAACACTTTCGGCTACAACAGCAATATTCTCGGCTGTTCTTGAGCGACGTGCACGGGTTTTATTCTTCACATCACTAACTTGTCCCAAGAGCTCGAATTTTTTCACCAATTTCTGTATTGCGGTCCGACAAGGTGCTTCACGGTGACCCAAAAATGTTCGAGTTTTACGAACCGTCTCTGCCAAATTTTCACCATTTTTATAGTGAATTTTAATAATTTCAATGCGTTGTTGAAGCGTGTATCGTTCCATATTTATTAATGGCGTAGTTTCTACTTGTCAAATGTCAAAAAATGATAGCTTCAAAAGTGACATCTACCGAAATAGCGGGCTATTCAAAATAACACCTCTTATTGGAAAACCCTTTATTTCATCTTACACGTCATTTTATAGGTTCATGACGACCAATCCATCGTCGATACGTATTATTAAGATGGTTTGTAACGTGCCGAATGCGCTGGTGCGCCATTGTGTTGAGAAAGTAGTGTATTTTGTAAACAAAGAAGGCTGCGCTTAAATAAATTTGATATAATAGCTTTACACGAGTCACCTTTACGAAAACCAGATTGGTTTTCCACTAACACTTCATTCTCACCACAAAAACAACTTCAGCTTCAAATATTTGTTTAAATATGTAAACTGTGTTGATTGGTCTAAAATCATCACATTTTGACGAATTAACTATTTTTGGCACTGGTGTCACATATGCAGTTTTGAGTTGTTCTGGAAAGATTCCTTTCTGCAGTGATGTATTCAATACTTCCGATTTTATACTGTTAAGATTTTGGTACAAACATTGATCAACCATCAATTCTAATATTTAGATACAACTAAAACAGATAAGTTTTCAATTTTTTGACTTGTCAAGAAATACCTTGTTTCCAGCTTGCAAAGAATTATGGTAGATACATCTTAAGGCAGACCCTCTAATTACATCGATTGGATTGTAGATTTTTATTTCTTTGGTTTAAGGAGTTAAGCAGAATTATTATTTATTCGTTTGTCTAAACAGGCCTCTTTGACCAATTCTTCAAACTTCAGTGACAGATTGAGCCATCCTCTCATGAATCTGTTATGGTTTTTAATTTTTGTAAAATTATTCCGCAATAATTAATTCAAATCGAGATGCGTGGCGACCTCTATTGAAGAATAGGGTTGTAGAGAGTAGCTGTTTTCGCGGGGCAGTAATCTGCGTAATTTAGTTACGGGATAAGTCGCTTCTGCGCGTTGAGATCAGGGTGCGGTCGATGCGAAACAGGGGGAGTGGATTCAAGAACTTCAGAGAGGAAAGTACAACGCTGGTGGGAAAAGTTTTGTGCGACGTCTTTCATAAAAATTTAGCTGTTGTGGCCCATGAAGATTATCGTTTAGTGTCCTTAGGATATATCAGTGTAGTGCTGGATTTCATAAAGGGGTTACCGTTGGAGCTTATTCTTTGGAAGTAGGGCCTCTTCTTCCTTTCGCTGTTAAGCTGAACTTGTTCAGTGGAATTCGTTGCCATTTTGTTCCTCCTTGCTGTGTGGATGCGGCCAGTCTACGAAGCTTCAAGTAAGTAGATACGCAGTTACCCGGGTAGATAACGATTTGGATCGTACAGCTACGCAAGGTTAGTGTACACCCATTAATATCATCGTTTTTTATACCCCCTTGTGGGTTAAAGAAACAAGTGCATTGAAAACTTATTCAGTGGAAAAGAAACAAGGAAGTTTCTCCTTGGCATTATTGTAAACATTTATAGCAGCGGTTTCTAGTATACTCATTGTGATATTGTGTTTGGTTTATTACTTCTTTTTACGAATAAAGAATTTTATAATCCAGTAATGTTCAGCGTAAATTTGTAATGTAAATCAGTTTTTATTTTTTTTTATCATAATTATTTGGCTTGGTTTTAATTTGTTTCTATGACTTAATTCATTGTCGATTTTATTTAAATGAAATTAGATATTTCCTTTTCGCAAGATTTATTAAGTGCAGTCGTAAGCTGTTTAAACGACGTCGACGAGTCCCTACGCATTGGCGTTTCTGGGAATCCCCCCGAGAGTCACTGGCTAGAATTTTGCTGCGCAGTAAGATCGACCACGATTATTGACGTTTACTTTATAAGGATTCTGTTTTTGTATAATCAACAGTTTATTTGCTTTGTTTTATTTGTATTTTTTGCTTGTTTTGTATTATGTAACCTTTCTTTTTTTGATTTATTTTTCTAATAGATTTATAGTTTGAAAGATAGTTTTATTATTGTAATTGTATGCACTGGTTTGAGCGAAAATAATTTGATTCAGTTATATTAAATTTCACTAATAAAGAATATACCGGGTGACTCAAAAACCTTGACATACTGAGTGATCCAAAGAAAATGATTTGTGATTCGATTTGAATATTCCAAATTTAATTAAAAAACATTTATACAGAGTGAAGTGAAAATACTTTTGTATAAGGCGATTTAACGCCTTGAGTAAGCTTTTGTTTCAGAAAGTCTAAGTAAGTATTTGTAAAGTTGTTGCCGATTTAAGAGAGACTATGGTCCCTTTGAATCTTGTGATCTGGCTGAATCCATAGTGGCGCCTTCTAATAATACCGATCTTGAGCTATTTCAGTAGTAAGTAGGCCTTTGGAACCTAGCCGTCTTTGACTGTTTGCTAGTCTGGGTATCAGCAAACTTAGTTCTTCGTGCCTTCTAGTCACTGATTATAAGCCTGTGTCTTAAAGTTTATTTTTATTTCTAGATTTCTTTGGGTTGTTTTATTTAAAATAAAGCAAAATAGTTGTTTTAAAAAACAAAGGTTCTGGTTGAAAAAGTTTGAAGTCAACTCGACGATCTTTTGAAGTGGTTAGTGTTGCAAAATTGGATGCTGGAATATAACAATATAATGATAAATATTGAAAATCCCTAAAGGTGGCTGATTAATTGGGAGTTATTGTCTTCTTCAGACACAAAAATAATTTAAGGGAAATACAAAGACCCGAATCCACTAAGGCACAAAGCCATGACTGTCTGATAAAATTGACAGAATGGATGACAGACACCAAACAATCTAAATTCATAGTTAAGTTGATGTATGAAATTGTCCAGTAGTTCAAGTTCAAGGTCATCCAGCAGGCTATATGAATTAGTGACAGAGCTCAATTATTTTCAAAATGGTCATTTAGTGATTTAGCAAAAGAGGGCGTGAGAAGAAAGAAAACGTAAGTGTGGAAAGTAACTCGGAGGTGGTGGTACGAAAGATTGGAGTAATATGTAGAGTCTTAGTAGCAAATACTGCAGGTCTGGGAATGTCATGACAATAAAACATGAAGAGAATTGGAGAAACTATCAAGCCTTGCGGCACGCCGGTTCGGTGCGTTATTGGATTCGAGAATTTGTTTCCTACTTGGTAGCGGTGAGATAAAAGACTATTAATGATTCTGACAAAGCTAGTTGGGGCGTGGAAGTGCCAGACCTTGTCGAAAGCACGTTAGACGTCAATAAAGCCAGAGGAGGTGCATTTTACTGTATCGAATGCTTTGGCTACTTCAGCGTCTAATCGTAAAAGTGGGTTGGTAGTGGATTTGTCCTCTTAGAATCAGAAATAATGAGCGAAAAAAGGTGGCGTTTTCTAAGAGTTTTTATTAGCTGTATTAGGATTTTGTTTCGGCCGCTCAACTATGAGTTCTTCCTTTCCTGTAAGTTTTTTCAGGAAGTATTAGTACTAAAACGTAATTTTTCTTGTCTGTTAATGAATTTAAAAATCTAGCTAGTAACAGCAAAGGGAGCGTCGACGAGAAAGAGGGTTACATATTGATGAACAGAATCAAGAATTTTATTTTACCGATTTTGACCCTGGATCTGGAATAGACAGTAGTAGGATTTTATTAAACTAAAACCTAAAACGTAAAGTCAGTAAGTTTCTTTGTGAAACCAGCATGTGTATAGATGTTCTTACCTACCACACATATTGGAGTTGTTTTGGAGTTTTGTTGGAAAGCCATTTGGGGAATCTTAAATGGTTTGATATGGTGTAGTCTAAGGCTCCACCATAGTAGATAGAGGAAGTCAAACTGAACTAATTTTGCATGATAACGGATGTCACAAAAGCGTTCAAAAGCCAAACTGTTATGGTCTTTAATTTGCTTATATATCTGGTTCTAAAATTATTTAGAGAAAAGATCAATTTTGAAGGTTTGTTGAACAAAATTCTCCAATATGGAAACATTCATATTTCTCACTCTATTATTATGTTTCAATATAATAAAATTAAAAACTACAAATGAAAAAATTTCTAGCTCAAGTATATTTTCAAGGTTTTATTGAGTAATATATTTAACTCGTTTTCTCCTCTTGTGATTAGATGACCTATAAACATACCAAAAGTAAGTTTATCAGTGATGTAATATTCACTGTTTTACATAAACAGTAATGTTTTAATTTTTCTTGCATCCATTTAAGTCAGTCTTATTTAAACCAAAACGCGTGTCTTATCTTCATATTCATTAGAAAAATGTGGCAAATCAATTTTTTAATATTACTAACATTTTTATTAGTAAATCAAGTGTGTTCCGATTATTTAGCAGCAAGAAATGAAATACTTCGTGCTGAAAAATCTATTGCAATTGGTGGAAAACTTAGTTTAACTGAAAAAGAAAAAGAAGCAAACAAAATTCTTCTGCAAGTTAAACAAAAAGAACTGCAAGGAGTTCACGATGACATAACGAAATTTCCCCCTGCTAGACACTTTTTCCACATGAAAAACGATATAGAAAAATCTAAAATATTTTCTATCTTGCAAAAGTTACCAAAAGGTGGTGCGCTTCATACGCATTTAACAGCTTCTGTTTCTGTAGAATATGTTTTTTCGAATATTATTTCGCGTGATAATCTACATGGATGTGTAATCAATGGAAGATTAAAAGTGAAATTTTTCGAAGAAGGTAAAACGACTAGCGTATGTAAATGGGAGCTGATAAGAGATTTGCGTAGAAATGAAACTACGTTTGATTCTTGGGTCAAAAGTCAAATTAGTTTATTTAACGAAGACCATCAGCTGAATGCTCGTAATACTATTAACGACGTTTGGAAATCCTTTCTTGAAACATTTGGTACTATGCATGGTATGCTTAAGTATAAACCAGTTTTCCAAGATCACTTATATCAAGCTTTAAAAGAATTATACGAGGATAACGTATTTTATGTAGAATTCAGACTAAACTTTCCTGAACTATATGAATTAAACGGAACTGTTTATGGTTATGCAGACTTTATGCAAACATATTCTGATGTGGTTCAGCAGTTCAAGAGTGAAAATCCTAATTTTGTCGGGGCAAAAATAATATATGCTCGTCAAAGAACTTTAAATGTAATTCAACTAAAGCATGTCCTTAACATTTATGATTCTTTACAAAAAGCATATCCAGATATCTTGGTAGGATTTGATTTGGTTGGTTTTGAAGATATGGGACCACCTTTAATCAATTTCCATGAACAACTCAGCACAGTTCAAAATACCACTCATTTCTTCTTTCACGCTGGGGAAACCAATTGGTATGGTTACGATATTGATCAGAATCTTATCGATGCAGTTTTACTAGGAAGCAAACGCATTGGACATGGGTATGCTTTGTTGAAGCATCCAAAGGTGTTAGAGATGGTTAAACAGAAAGATATTGGTATTGAAATCAGTCCGATTTCGAATCAAGTTTTAAGGCTTGTGGATGACTTTCGAAATCATCCATCAAGTGCATTGATAGCTCAAGGTTATCCAGTTATTATTTGTAATGATGATCCAGGTTTTTGGGGTGCTAAAGGTCTTAGTTATGATTGGTACGTAGCATATATGGGAATGGCTAGTAAGGATGCTGGATTAGAACTTTTAAAGCAACTAGCTTTGAATTCTATTAAATATAGTTCTATGCGAGAGGACGAGAAGAATCAAGCCATGCAAAAATGGAATGCTACCTGGGAACTATTTATTGAAGATTTAATACAAAATAAAACTAGTTATCTATGATTAAAAATATTCGTCTTTTACTACTTTAAAATTTTATATTTTTATTATAAATAATCCTAGCTGCTTTAATTTTTAATTTTTGTTTAATTTTTTAATTAAAGTTTTTTTAAAGGCTTTCTTCTTTTATTGATTATTTGAAAATTGGTGTGGAAGTCAATAAATAAAATATTTCGGATAACAACATCCTATGTCAAGGCTGCAAGGATAAAGAAGATGTGTAATCATAAGACAATAATTTACTATTTACCTTAAGTTACATTATTTATTTGATATTAAAAATATTTTTAGTCTGATCTTTATAATTTGAATGCAATAATAATAAAGGTCAAAACTATCCTGGTAGTTTTGCATCGGTAACTCATTTGTTTACTACAAGGCTAATCAAGATATCCGCACCTTAGATCGGAACTGTATTGAGTCCATCAGGAGGTAAAAATAACGCCAGTTCAGAGCAATAAAGTCGTATCTCAAAAACTGCCATTTTTCAGGAGAGCCTTTCAAGGATTAACAAAAATGTTCAAGTAGAAAACCGGCCCAAAAACTTTAAATGCTTTCTTTATGCCCAAATCAGAAGTCAAAAAAATCGTTGTATCTCATTTCCAAACGTCATAAATACTTTCTCGCTTTTTCGCCTGTTTTATTTATTTCACCTTCAATCAATGAATGAATGTTATCTTCGTCATTTTGTGTCTGACTACACACGAGAAATTAATACGTGACTGAGTTTATATTTAAATGTTGACACTGCGTAAAAGTATAAAGCAAAGACGAACCTATTTTTGTTTTGTCCAACGCAGTTATCACTGAACAGAACGGTATTCACTTTAGCAGAGGCTCTTACATTCACATTCTCAAGATAATTCTATAGGCACAAACTCATTTCATTTGCTCCTCTGTTGGCAAGTCCTTCGTGCCATGTGAAACAAAAAGCTTGAGTGATCTTGAGCTCGTATACCGTAAAGTATGTAAATCCAAAACTGCAACGACTTTTTAAGGTGAATCCTTATTCCAGCTTTGATAGGTTTTTCTCCTGACTGTGTTGATCATACCTATGTCTAAGTCGGCTTTGCTGCTCTTCAGTTAAATAACTATAGCCGTTACAAAAATCACACTGATCTTTTCTCAGCAAGTTGAAAGTAATGTTGAATTCTTTTTTTAAAATTGAGACATAAATACATTGCGTAAGTCACGTTTGCTGCCGACTCTTGGAATTGAATTTATGATTGCGAACTTCTTCCTTCATGTCTTGCGGAAGCTGCTACTGATTTCAATGTTTTCCACGCTTGTCAAGCTAGAACTGCATTCTGTTTAGTCAGAACTGTTCTCACAACTTGAAAATTGTTTCCTAGCGTAGACATGAAAAAATGTTTGCACATCCGAATTCTCTTTTCTCCTCTGTCGAAATGGTAAGCCGCGAAACTTTGTCTATACTCTGGTTTTACATGAAGCAATCTACATTCGTTGTGTGCTGATGTCACCCATCTTCCAGTATTTATTACTGTTCTGATCACAAATCGGCTGCATTTCATGACATCCTTGTTTACCACCACTCGTTCTTTAGACCCATCTGATTTCATCAAAGATGTGAATAAAGTATACTCAGCACTACTGTATCTCAGAGCTATAATTGTGGGTTTCTGTCTCGTTTTCGAACTAATTTCTCTGGCTTAGAATGAGGATACTTTACTAAGCGATGTTTAGTTTCTCGACGAGTGACATCGGTGGCTTTTTGGCCACTTTTATCAGCTGATTCAGATGATGGTGCCACGTAGTTTAAATCATCGTCTGAATCATCTACAACTGCACTAGAACCAGGGAAAGGCTATTTGCACGGAAAAGGGCCAGAAGTCGTAGAAAATGGTGTAGAAAAAGTACTAGATAAAAACGAAGAACTTGAGCTTGAACGCGATGAAGTACGAGACGAAGTGCAAAACTGGAAAATGCTATGACTTTTCTACAAAAAGGAATCGAAACGTCACTTTTGGTAGCTTCCAGTGCTGCTACTCACTTCTGCTAATTTCTGATGTCGCTGTGCTGGGTTTTGGACAAATATCTAGCAATGGGGTTCTCAACTGTTAGATAAATTCACGTTTTTGGAACAAAATTTGCTAAAATTGAGAATAAATTAATAAATTCAATAGTAAAAGTACAAAAATAAAATCCATATCAACACAATAAAAACGAAGTGATTTTAGCAAAAGGTGAGATCTTTCCAGATCTTCGATTTCAGAAGATAATAAACCTTTTAACATAATTATGTGGCAAAATTTAGTTAGAATTGGAGATTGGAAAGACCTTTACTTTCAGGTCCAAAGGATAATATCTCAAAACGGGGACAGGAACTGAGAGAACTAAAATGCGATATGATGATATCTCGAAATGTTATTTGTGCAAGTACAGCATCTATAAAATTTGAAACAAATCACTTGCAATATGGTCGTATCTCAAAATATAACAGTGTTGCTGTAATTAAAGTAAAGTAAGAGTTCTTACCTTGACTGCAAAAATTTAAAAATGATACACTATTGCACAAAATACACAGCCGTACTGAAAAAATCGTGGTCACTTTTAGACTTATGGGTATGACGGTATGCCACAAAACAGCGTAACCTCATTTGGTGAAGGTCGGTACCAAACTGAAATGAGACTTTCTTGCAAACACTAGAAATGAAGGCACAAAACATGAGTAGTGAAGATAGAGAAAACGAAGATGATAAGTTAATGACATCAGCTGAAGACATATGGACAAAGCATTTGTATTGGCTTGAAAACAATCCATCATCCAGTAATGCAAGAAAAAGCAACAAACAGATACATTTTGCTATAATTTCATAAAAATGATAAGATTGTTATGAAGCAAGAAAATAGTAAATTTAGAAAGATGAAGAAATAAAAAAGCGCAAAGCAGAAGGAAATCAAGGTAAATAATTAAGCAAGGCAAAAATAAGTATATAAAAAGAAGATAAACCTAAAAATAGGACAAACTTAAGGGAAATATCAAACATAGAAAGCGTCCAAAAGGGTATGAAAAGTAAAAGTAGATTAGAGAAAACGAAGAAAGCTCGTCAGTTCAGCCGAAAACAGTTATAGTAAAAGTCAAGATTATAAATGAAGAGTGCACAGAGAGAACGAAAAATGATCTAGTAGATAATGAATGCTTAGAAGAATACTTTGATGAAGAACTTGAAGAACATGTGGAATATCAAGACGATCATTTCGTATGCTCTTAGCAGTAGTGAAGATAAAGACAGCGAAGATTCATTGCAAGATAGTGCAATCAAGTGTTGATGTTGGCTAAAGACCATCTTGTTGTTATTAGTAACGATGAACCTACTTTTTGACCAACGAAAGGTTTAAGTTATAATTTTTACATGGCATCTATAAGTATTTCAAGTAGAAACATTTCCTTGAGAACAGTAAAGCAGTAAAGCAACTTGCTAAAAATTCCTTGACTTATAGTACAATGCCGTCTACTTAAAAGCAAATAACTTTAAAGGCATAGAAAGTGAATTGGCAAAAATCCATTAATAAAACTATCGAGGAAGAAAACAATATGTTTAAACAGTTTGTTATAAAATAATTGTGCAAACACCAAATGCTCTCTTATTTCCTTTAGTAGTCAATAATAATCAAAAGAAATTAAAGTACATACTAAACCGGTAGTTGTACAACCACCCTGTATAATTTCCTCCTACATTAATTAGCATAATAATAGCACATCTTTTAAGAAAAGTGGAAGGTCATATTAATAATCAGGATAGTTCGTGCATTGCTCTTATCGTTACATGACCTATAAATATAGCAGTGTCAAGTTTATCAGTGATGTAATGTTCAATGTTCTTTAAGTAATGAACTTCTTTATGTGTATCTATCATAATAATATCAATTTATTACATTATTTATTTATAATCTGCTTAAATTAAATCCAATTAGTACAAATTCAACGTCAAACAGGACGTGTGTGAATTTATCTTCCATTTAACTAAAATGTGGCAAAACAATTTCTTAATTCTACTAACATTATTATTAATAAATCAAGTGTGTTCCGACTATCTATCTACTCGTAATGAAATACTTCGAGCTGAAAAATCTATGGCAGTTGGTGGATCAATCACATTAACCAATAAAGAAAAAGAAGCAAATGAAATTCTCTTGAGGGTTAAACAAAAAGAACTTCAAGGTGTTCAAGAGGATATAGCAAAGTTTCCTCCAGCTCGTCATTTCTTCGTAATGAAAAAGGATGTAGAAAAATCTAAGTTATTCTCTATTTTACAAAAATTACCAAAAGGTGGGTCGCTTCACACTCACTTAACAGCTTCTGTCTCCTTAGACTACGTTTTCACAAGTATTGTATCGCGTGAAAATCTTCACGGTTGTGTAATTAATGGAAGATTAAAAGTGAAATTTTTTGAAAAAGGTAAAACAAATAATTTATGCAAATGGGAACCAATAAAAGATTTACGTAAGAAACAAGCTACATCTGATGCATGGATTAAAAGCCAAATAAGCTTAATTCATGAAGGAAATCCTTCAAATGCTTACAATAGTGCTCACAACGTTTGGAATACTTTCATCAATACGTTTGCCACAGTATATGACATGCTTGCATACAAACCAGTTTTTCAAGATTATTTATATCAAGCTCTACAGGAATTTTATGAAGACAAAGTATTTTATGTTGAATTCAGGGTTAACTTTCCTGAATTATACGAGTTAAATGGAACCGTCTACGGCTACTCAGAATTTCTTCAAACCTTTTCTGATGTTGTTCAACGATTTAAACGAGAACATCCTGGTTTCATTGGAGCTAAAATGATATACGCCCCTAACAGAGCTTTAAATGCAACTCAATTGGAGCAAGCCCTTAGTACGTACACTACTTTACAAAAATCACATCCAAACGTTTTGGCGGGGTTCGACTTGGTTGGTTGCGAAGAAATAGGAACACCTCTATTCAATTTTTATCAACAATTTAATAAGGCCCAAAATAATATAAATTTCTTTTTTCATGCTGGCGAAACCAACTGGTACGGTTTTGATGTCGATAAGAACCTCATCGATGCAGTTTTACTAGGAAGTAAACGCATTGGGCATGGGTATGCATTATTAAAACATCCAAAGGTATTAGAGATGGTAAAGCAAAAAGATATTGCGATTGAATTAAGCCCAATTTCAAATCAAGTGTTAATGCTCGTTGATGATTCTCGTAATCATCCTGCAACTGGGTTGATAGCTCAAGGTTTTCCAATCGTTGTCTGCAACGATGATCCAGGTTTTTGGGGAGCTAAAGGTCTGAGCTATGATTGGTATATGGTTTATATGGGAATGGCTAGTAAAGATGCTGGACTGGAATTTTTAAAACAGTTGGCTTTGAATTCTCTTAAGTATAGTTCGTTACCTGAAAATGAGAAGAATCAAGCTATTCGAGATTGGAACGTTTCTTGGGAAAAATTCATTGATGATTTAATAAAAGATAAAGCTAAGTATCAGTAGCTGGATTTGTATGTATTACATTATTGTACGGTTTTTATAATTTTGTAATTTTATAAATAAAATATATTTGGTAATCTTCTTGTATTTATTCATTGATCAAAATAAATTATGTTGATTATTCTGTAAGTTATAACTCCAGTAACTTTACTAGCACTCAAAGTAATTGGAAGCTATCTCAGTTGATCTCAGAATAATTTCGCAAATCATCTCTAATCCATTTTTTGCCGCACTAACCTTGTTTGGTAGCCTTTGCGATAGAATTATTAACAAAAAACTTTGTAGAAATCTTGCTTCCAATTTTATAGTAAGTCTTATCTTGCTTGAGGCTTAGAAACTATCAAATCAGCTAATACAAGTGATTTACAGAATAAATTGCTGGGCATCTTACTCGGTTGGTTCAAAAACACGTTATCAAGAAAAGCCAAGAGTAGTTAGTTTATGATTCCAAATCACTAAAAAAGCCAAGCTACATCTGGCAAAAAACTTACCTTTACCTACCGTTCACAACAAGCTAACTAATGATGATAATCTAACCGAAACCAAATTACCTG